>JABCKL010008520.1:8201-18329 GCA_018851305.1 Calocybe cyanea
GCTGGGGGAGCGGAGTTGGTTCCTGAAGTTGAAGAACCTCCAGCAGAGCTAGCCCCAGATGTGCTTGGGCGGCTAGAGGTGTTGCTCGGAGGTGCAGTGGGGGTGGAAGTTGCACCGGAAGCAGTGGAAGAGCCTGAGCCCGTGCCTTGGGTAGTAGCAGAACCTGACACCGAACCGGAAGCTGATGCTGGATAAAGCAAGTAAATACTAGAAATTGGTCTGAGGTAGCAAAAGAAGGTACGTACTGGCGCCACATTGCGCGGCTTGGAGACCCTGAGCTGTTTGAAGTTCCTCGGGGGTGCAGGTAGACTGAAGGCATTGCAGAGCCTGTTGCTGGAAGGAGGTCGAGGTGCAGATGCACGAGAAATCAGTCCTGGAAGCGGGCGGGCAAAGTCAGTTAGAGAGGGACAGATAGAGTGGCATATAAACATACACTCCGTTACAACCGGCTGCCGTGGCAGCAGTTGTACTACACTGGAGGATGCATGGCGAAAGACCGGCTGTTGAGCTTGGCAGAGGAGCGGATCCACTACCACTCGCAGCGCTTGAGCTGCTGCTTTGACCGAGAGCGCCCGCGGCGAGTATGACCAGAGTAAAGAAAGACTTGGAAAACATTTTTTTAACGGAGGTCGACTAGTGGAAGAGGGCCAACTGAGCGAAGCGAAAGTGGTGTGATGAAGAGTGCCAGCTTTATATGATCATTTTATTTCAGGGTCCATTTCCCATGTGATCGAAGCTGTCACTGGATGGATCTACACCGCAAGGGACTGTTGACACCTCATCTAGGCGAAAACGAGGAAAATTGTGGGGCTTTTGGGCGCTGATTAGGCAAAGAAGTATCATAAGAGAGTCCAAAGATGCATTGCGCAGCACAGAAGAATTTGAAACGTCCTCAAGCTTGCTTCTCGTTGCTTATCTCATCATTACTCGCCCCAATACCCATTTCAATTCAATCAAAGCGCAGCAGTTCCTTCATACCAAACCACGTATTTGCACCGTCATAGGCAGGCACGGGTCTACAAGTACGATCTTCTTTGGCTCATTTATTCCATCGCTGCGTTTGCTCATTTTACGACTATCCTTGTGTCAGGGATACTTCTCGCCCACCTTCAGCACAAAAGTTCTCCGCGCAGAAAAGGATGTATTCGAGTGTTTTACGGCCTCGTGGTAAGTGATCAAGCTATATGTAACTTTTCGCTAGAACAAACGTTCACAGGCCTCGGTTGGACCATCAGAATGACTTTACTCGCTAAATTTCAAGTTCGCCCTGGGTGCCTGCGAACGATCCGCCGCTTTCTTCCAGCCAAACAGATGAAGTCACGCACTAGCTTCACCACGTTTTTGCGAGGCCATGGCAACGTATCTCTTGTCACTATAAATACATATGTAAGTGTGTGTTGCTGATGCCGTTTTTCATTGTTACGATCTGTTGTTGCATCCAGAGTGCGGACATCAAGCTCCCAGAATATCCCATTCGATTCCTCAAAAACGTGTTTTGCATAGCCGAGGCTAGAATAGGGCCAATTTCGGTTGCTCTCGTCAGTTAAGAACTATTTCTACAGGAATTCTAGTATGCATGTTACACTTTTCCTTCGTTGAAGCTAAGGTCTCACGATTATATTTAGTTGACAGATCTAACTTGTTCATTTTCGCTGTGCTGATACTAGATGAAGGACCAAATAGAAGACTCGAATCAACCGTCTCTGATCTGACTTCGAAATATATATGGCCCCAACCAGCAAAGTTTCGTCTAGCTTCTCCCATGGCCATCGCTCCAAGACCAACCGTCTTTCCCTTATGCGTTCTCCTCGCCAGCCTCGCCCTGCTTGTCAACGCACAATTCGCTCAGCTCCCAGATTGTTCCGAAAAATGCGCAAAAATTGAAGCTCTTGAGGCCGCCTGCCCTGGGTTCGTGAATATTCAAAGCGGAGCTTTCATGTCATCACTGACTTGTCTTGCAGCAACAATAAAGCCTGTCTCTGCAGGTCGCCTAAGTTCGTGAACGCAGCCATATTATGCGTATACGAGTTTTGTCCCCCCGAGGAATTTTCTATTGCTCGTCGGATAATCGGAAACCGCTGCAATAACGGTAACGCAACAATGGGCTTCCCTTCTACCGACGCTGACGGACCTGTCTTTTAGTCACGATCACTATACCAGTTCCGTCGGACGGTATGTTTGCATCCTGTGTCTCATGAGCTCCAGAACTAACCACATCCGCAGCTATGACTCGGCATCACTCGTCTACTTTCACTTCAAACCCTATATCCTCTGCCGAGTCACAATCAGGCTTAACATCACTCACCGACACAGGACGTGCAAGCGTCACCGATGGCCACTCGACGCTGCCGGTTGTGATAATCACTACTGAAGAAACGTCTGTTAATCCAAGGACTTCGGCTATTTCACCAACAAAGAGCGATGAACAGTCGACCTCGGATTCACCAACAAGCACGGTACTTGTGTTGAAAACATCAACGACGAATCCGACACCGACATCAAATTCCGCTTCCGATGATGATATACAGTTTGGACGCATGACATCTATTGATTGTTAGATTTTGATTGTTTGCTACAACCACCATGATCAACTTTCTGATACCAAACGCCCTTTATCGCCCTCCTCCTTCGTCGCCTACATCCTGTCGGAAAGGCCAGACGGGTAGCTAACGGAATAATTACATCGGCCACGTCGGTTCTCGCATATCGGACACCAACTTGTGCACGACCATCCAGCACGAATCACGCACCAGCGCGCTTACAACAACCTTGTTACGAAGGCTATTCCATCATCGATTTGTGTTGGTGGGAGCTTTTGTAGTACTGATAGATCAATTGCATTGTAATTCACCGGATTTTGGAAGAAGAAGAACGTCCTTAATTTGGTAACTCTCAATAGAACTGTCGGACAACATATAGTCGCTTCGCACACTTCTTCAGATGTCTTACATCTCTGGCTATCTCGAAATCTTCCTCTCATGACTAGGATACTCAGACTTCTTAGCTGGACTTCTCTTCTACTCTTTTCGGTCCTCGCTACCGTCAATGCAGAACTCTACAAGCTCCCGGACTGCTCTGACAGATGCACAGAATACGGCGCATGGATAGCAGGCTGCGATCGGTCAATTTTACCTTGTGTCTTTGATTATACCTTTTCTCAATTCCCTATAGCAGCATACAGTCCTGTCTCTGCATGTCACCAATTTTCGTAAACGACGCAATGTCATGCATATACGAATTTTGTCCCAGCGAAGAGTTCGCCTTCGCCCGCCAAATCATTGGAGGTCACTGTAGTAAAAGTGAGTGATAACGCCAACAGCTCACTTACCAACTGAAATTCTGTACTTTTAGTGAAGATAACAATACCGGTTCCTACCTCAAGTTCGTCTATCTTTATTACCTGTCTCCTTCTCTGCCTACTGATGATCTGATTTCTCCACAGCCACATCGCAACGGCATTCATCGACTCCATCTCCGGACAAGTCCGGGGCATCCTCTGCTTCTACTCCTGACCCATCACGGTCTTCCGTCATCACTACACAACGCCCACCTTCTATTATGACTCTTTCTCTCGGATCTCTTTCAGCAAACCTACAATCGTTAGCTGCAACATCCAAAGGAAGTAGTGCCCTAGCTCTCTCCTCATCAGTACCACTTGCTGCGGACAAGTCGACCTGCTTAAGCTCAAGCAATGGCTTTTTTGATAAAGGCTAACCCGCTCAATCACTCGATTTACCTCGTGGAGGTTTCATACGTACCATGGCAAATTGGTTTCATTGTCGAATCCCTGATGAGAAGTTCGACGTGATCCCACCCCAACTTTCTTTCTCTCCCTAGGATCATAATGCAGATCCATCGGTTTCATTGATGTCAAAGCTGCCGACCAGTGAAAGGAAACACATCTTCGTTGATAGCTATAGGTGGAGCAATGCCACACCTGACTATACTTAATGCTATACAGAAACTTCTTCGTCCGTTCATTGATCCTATTCTCATGACAAAGTCATTCATGGCTTTTATTTTTTACATTGCTTTCCTCTTAGCGAACCTTGTTACCACCGTGTACGGGGAACTCAGGGACCTTCCACCTTGTTCCAAAAAGTGCACAGAACCAGCATCATGGAGCGCTGGATGCAGTCGGTAAGCGGTTGTGTCCATTTGAGTCTGTGCCTCATCTCACTCCCATGCAGCGGGCAAAAGTCCTGCATTTGCGGTGCGCCAACATTCGTGAACGAGGCTATGTCTTGTGTATATAAATTTTGCTCCGATGATGAGTTCGCTCCCGCTCGTCAAATTCTCCAAAGCCATTGCAGCGCAGGTGATACCAAGCTGTTCTTTGACGTGTTCCCCGAGGCTGACGCGCCCATTCTTCTGCTCCTCAGTATCAATCACCGTACTAGCACCGGTCTCCAGTGAGGATCTGCGTCTGCTTGACCTACAATAGCGCTCATCAACCCCCAGCTACGTCGCGATCTCACTCATTGAGTATACCTTCTTCAAAGGTCGATCCTAACCCAGTGGCCTCCTCAAAAATACAGCCATATGTCACAACTAGTCACCTGCAGTCAACTCAGACGTCTTCCACCACTCTGTCCACATGGTGTTCAGGGTCTTCAGAGGGTAATACGTCGGTTTCACGTTCACTCACCACCGCACCTTTAGCATCGAGCACATCAGCTAGTAACCCAGCGCAGGCGTCTAATCATGCCATTAGAGGGGAGAGTAGGCGCGGCCTCAGGATAATCGGAGCCGTAGTAGTTGCTTGCTTATCTCTTTGACTTCAAGGATTCAAACAAGGATCAAATGCATATTGTAGCTTCTCCGGTTTGATTCCCAGTTCTAATTACCCCAGGCGTAACGTAGACTTCAATAGTAGATGTTGTGATCCCAAGAAAGGCATCTTAAACGTCGAAACCATTATGAGAGAAGGTAGCCATAAGTAGGTTTCACAAGCACCGTCATCCCATCTAACCTACTGTGCTATCCTTGAACCAAGTATCGAGTGTCTCCTTCGACAAGTTGGTGAGGGTCCTCGGCTAAACGAGCTAACGTTTTCTCACATAATCTGCTCTCTCTCGAACTCTAAATTCCCGAAGAAGCCATATTGATGGCGTTTTTGGAATGAGCATTCGGGGAACCATGGAGTCGGTGATAGGAACCCATCTCTAATAAATGTACGATGTACTGACATTGTAGGCAAATGATGGACATTGTTTTGGCTCTTGCTTTCAGGCAACCGCGCCCGTCGTACGCAGAGCATCAGCTAGCCTTGAATACCGTTTCCTGGCTAAAGGCCACAAATCCGGTGTCGAGCACTGTACACGCTCAACCATGTCTGCATTAAGGAGTTGATTTATATACAACCAGGAGCCTGACCACAATCCTCCATGTTGCCCGCTATGTTTCTATTCGTGGCCAGCTCCTTGTGGATGCTTCGCGGCTACTACCTTATTTTTTATTTCAGTCTCATTCCATTGCTTGACGCTCAACTTCACGCATTAGAATGTGGGAATAAATGTTCGGAGAAAGCGGCTTCCACTGTTGAATGCAGCCGGTAAGTGGAACGGATAATCAAAAATTACCCTTGACTAATTTGCTTGCAGGAGTCAGCATTCCTGCATCTGCCGGACGCCACGATATGTTAATGAGGCGATGTCATGTGCTTACGTTTTCTGTCCTGGTGAAGAGTTTGAATACGCTCGACAGCGTTTAGAAAACTTGTGCAGTAATGGTAATGCACCAGGAACGTATTGGCATCATTCTCTAACTAGTCCATTGTTCAGCATCTGTCACGATACCTATACCTTATTCAAGTGGGTTCTCGGGCATCTGTTGTCGGTCACTTCGAACCTGATCGCTTCGCAGCAACATCACAGCAGAATTTGAACTCCCTCACCTCCCCAGCCGCGCAGTCCATTCTTTCTGTGCAATCAATGCAGCCGGTGGTCTCAAGTATTTATACTACAACCGAGGCCCCAACTCAGCAGACATTATCCTCATCGAGCATACAAAACCTCCCGGGGACGACTGCAAACAGTAACGCTTCGAAAGCCAGCAACGTCAACTCCATCCCAGCCACAGGCACCTCTCACGAGCGTCGCCGGCGGAATGCAGCCCGTAATCCCCAGCAATACACCTCGCGTTCAAGTTTCTTCCGCAAAGTTGCAGACGTCGCTCACAGCAGCATCGCCTTTCGCCCTTGGGACGACAACAGCGAGCGAACCCACAGAGATGAATCAAGCTAAGAGAAGCCAATGCTTAAGTATAACAACGGATATCGGAATACCCCTCGTAATAGTTGCATGGACAACGCTCCTGTGAGATGGAATGTATAATTACAACTTTCACTAAGATAATATAATATAGCGAGATCTTTCCGATTCTTCATCTTGAAGCACCTACGGCATTTCAAATCTAAGATTGCTGAACTGAAAGATCCATCACAGATTCCTCCGAAGCTCTCGAACGGAAGTAACAACGTCTCATCTAAATTCCTGTACAGCACATATGAATATCAATACATACTGAGACTATCAAACTAGCTGTTATGTGAGGAACGAGAACGAGCAGACAAGTAAGCTCACTCACTTTTCTCGAGCTTCCTTTTTGCTCTCTGGAGAGATAGCTTGCCTCTGACGCGCTATAATCGGAGTACGCTTGATCACATCATCAGTAAAAGGGCTTGACAGAGGTATGATGATCGTCCACCTCTATCACTGTCCAATAGCGCGTCTAACTTGACAAGAGTAAATTGTAAGACCGCAGAGGTTCGAGCCGATTCCACCTCCAAAGTATTGGTTGCTAGCTTCATGGCCTTCAGTGACCTAGCAGTACTCTGATTCATGTTGTTGGAGCGACCAGCTAAATCTACAATGTTGGACTGTAGGCCTTTGACCTCATCCATGAGGTTGAGAGTGCATTGTATGTTGAACAAGAGTGCAACAAGAATAGCAAATCCGGTGTGCCAGCTCACAGCGATGAGAATACAAATAGCAGATACGAAAATGCGGGGTGTGACTGGAGCGTTATGAAGGAGTTTGATGAGGGTATTGTATCGCAGAGCCATGATGGCAAACGGAACTAAAGTATGATGGGCGTCCTTTTGTATTGGCCGATAACAATCAAATCCATACACGACACAGATAAGGGACATATGGCGTCGAGTCATATCGACGGTTCATGACAACTGTCCTGGCAATTGTCATTAGTCCGATCTACCCACGATACACAGTCACAGTGACCGAGGGCTTAACAGACCGCGGAGGCTTTTGGCTCCAAACCCCGGCTATCCAACGCCCCATTGTGCGGTTGGTTGACTGCATCGAGTGCTGTGATAAAGGCTTATGTCAAACATCGTATATGAGTAGTCGCGATAGAAAAGACTAGATTTCGTTAAGCTTTCGCATCAGTGGTCGTGGAGCACATAGAAATGCTACCATTCGTGAAGAGCAGGATTATGGCATGAATCTTGCTTTAGTAGCTCGGATCAAGGCGACGAACAGAGTCAACTGATCGTTTGTTGACGAAGACAAACAACGACAACTGGACAAACTCATGTTCCCCTCGACTGGCAAAGGCTCAACTAAATCATGTTTTCCATACGTGACTCTTATCTTCTAGGCTTGTTAGTCTGGTTCATCCTCCAACCTACCGTATGGACGCAGGATATCGGCAGTCTTCCACCCTGTGCTGGGCGTTGTGCTAACCTAGCTGCATTTGCTGCTGGCTGCTCAGTGTGATTGATTCCTGCATGATTCCATAGCTTCAGTCAAAAAGTGCTGACACTCTGATCTACTCAAACAGAACTGATATGCCGTGTCTTTGCAAGACTACGTCGTTCAGATCTGCCACTCTTCAATGCGCTGCTCAGACATGCCCCGTTGAGGATCGATCTTTGGCAGCAGGGATTTTGGATGAGATGTGCAACTCTCGTGAGTATCTCTGTCCTCCAGATCCCCTCTTATTGCTGACTCTCGTTGCGTTTCAAGTGCCAGCCTCGTCAAGCGCTTCGACAAGTGGTTCATGTGAGTTCAATCTTTGAAAAATCCAAGTTCACTTGTTGAGTTTTTGCAGCATCATCCACTACTTCGAAACCTGTTGTTCCCCGCCCACCGATCACTACCAATAATCCTCCATCCGTATCCCGTACAACCGGTACCCCAGCCACAACACCCGATCCCTCTGACGGCGCCACCTCGCAGATCCCTCCTGCTACATCCTCATCACCTTCAATAGTTACTTCATTCGTAACTACCGGAGTACCCGTTACAATAACGGCACCTCCGACCTCACCGGCCGCCGCCAGCACCACAGTCGTGTTTTCAACAAGTACTTCAGGGTTAGGACCAACCAGTAACGCAGCCTTTGGACTCACCGGACAGCACTTCGGGTCATTCGGTGCGATAGTAGTGGGGCTCCTTGCATTTATGTAAGAGCATTGGCTATCATATGTCGAAAACCTTTCCTATGTCGGCACGTTTTCATCTGGATATGCACTGAGGAATCTTTAACCTGTGTATTGCTTATACCGCTTGGATATACCTTTCTAGGATCGTGAGTCATTGCCTTATATGATATCTTCGTATCCTGACGCGTCTTTAATAACCCTAGATAACTGCTATCTTTGTAGAATACCCATTTGTTATCTCTTCATCGTTCAACTTGTTTAATCATTAATCGCTCTTGAAAACAATCTTGTTCATGAAACCTGCCCACACTTCAATCTTCACATCACGGCAATCACCAATCTGAGACGTTTTCGGCAACCATTGCCTTACTTTCTCGCATGGCAAAAACTGCTCCACCCCAATATGACCAATGTCCTAGGGGTATCTTGGCGCTTTCTACGAGAACTTCCCTATTCCGGCGAGCTTCGCATACTCTACGCATTCGCCATCTGAATCAGCGAATCATTTACTGCCACGTCTGTCGCCAGGAACAAAACTGCTAGCTTCCATTGATGCAGGCTGTGATTCTTCGATCTTTCCTCTGGATGCGGATCGGAATTTAGTCTTCTCTACCCCAATTTTGACTGTAGAAAGGAGCGGTGGATCAACGTTATCGATTCTGAGTAAATATCGTAATATCTTGGCTTGTGAACTGCACGTTTCGTGGAGCGGAAGACTCTATTTACGCCCTTCATATTGACTCACCATCAATCAGTCATCGACTTGATGCTATTGAAATACTTTAAGCTAGATTGATATGCCGAATCACGACACGTAGATCATTCGTTCAGCTTGTTCAGTACGTGTGCCATATAAGCTTCCGCTATACTAGCATTCTGATTCGTTGTCTAGACACTTGGCCGGCGTATATCATTCTGTGTTACTTTTAACTGGCATCTGCTGATGTCCAACGACTTGGATCTGTGGCATATCGGGATGGAAGATTACACATGCCCCTAAACTACGTTATGAAGCTCAAGGATCCTAGCCTTCTATAGCATGGCAATTGGAACAAGCAACGCTAACAACGCGATTCCACCCTGATACCGATAACGCAAGGCAGCGTTAGCTGCTGTTGATGCTGGCTCGGCCACAGAAGGGCCTGATGTGTCGGACGCAAGTGAACTAGTGCTCAGCGAAGCATTAGCAGCTGAGGTAGAAAGAGCGCTTCCTGATGCCAACGTATCTGTGCTAAGAGCGGCAAGGGTAGCGGAGGCGTTCGAAGATTCAGATATGGATGCGGACGCAGTTGACTGAGCTGACGTCAATGTTTTTGAGCCAGTGCCGTCAGAACGAGTGTTGGCAGCACTTGTGTGCTGCGCGTTGGACTTTGTTGGGGCAGGCTTTGGTGTATCATGAACCGTGGTTGTGTGAGCTTGGCCAGGGCCTGGGTTGGCAGGAGGTTTGGGTTGAGAGGGAGGATGTTGGCTTGGTGCCGGCTGTTGAGGAGGGTTACCTGCATAATCATAGTGAGAAAGATGTTTGCTCAAACAAAGCAGGAAATTTGTACCGAATGTGGGTAAGTTTGGGGGAAGAGGGACTGGTAAGAGGGACCATTAGCACGAGCCGCAAGGACTTGAAAAGAAATTAATACGAGAGGGGCACAACTTCAACAAAATTTCGCTGGCAGGACCTATTTCCTGCTTAGGGCATTGGGCGAGGACACACTGAACCCCTTGAG
>JABCKL010008521.1:4594-18187 GCA_018851305.1 Calocybe cyanea
TTTCCGACGAGGCCAGTTCCTCCGGTAATAAGGACGACTGTTGACATTGTGAATGCGATCTGGAGATCGATATCAGCACAGGATGGAATCAGATGCCGCAGTTCCAGGCCCAAACTATATTGATGCCGACGGCCTGCGCTGGCCAACACGTGATTTGGGCATCCACTTTCGAGAGCGACGGGTATTTCCTCATCCCCGAATCTATCTCCCATATAATACTCACCGCTCCCTTCAGAATACCCACAACAAGCTCCTATGGACTTTAGGAAGACTGCACAAGAGGTCTATGGTCTTGCGGACTCAGATCACCGACTTGCACCTGTGGTCAAGGAAGCCCTGCAGGTAATCAACGAGGGACTCGACATCCATGGGTAAGTAGGTTAGAGGCAGCTATGCGATACTCTTCTCTGGGTATCGGAATAACAAGGAACCATTCAGACAGGACTGCATCTCTCTGAGCTTCAATGGAGGAAAGGACTGTGCGCGTGTAATGACTCGTTCCTGCTTTACTGGTAATCTAATCAGAGTATCTCATTTACACAGGCACGGTACTTTTGCATCTATACGCAGCCGCACTCGCTCGAAGACTAGATCCAGGACAAGACATGAAACCTATACCATCAATTTATATACCTGTCCCTTCGCCATTTCCAGCGCTCGAATCCTTTATAGACGATGCCGCGAAATCTTACAATCTCAGTCTCTATCGCTGCTTCTCACCTTCGGATCAAGTTGAAAGCATTATGACGCCCTCCACTCCCGGAAATGAGAATGGTTACCTAGAAAGACCTCGTGCTGTGGGAAAGGCAAAAGGTGCGGAGGGGATGCGGCAAGCACTCGCAGCTTACAAAAAGAAATTCCAGCACATAACGGCTGTGCTGGTCGGAACACGTAGATCGGATCCACATGGAGGTAATTATTCCCCATAGTATTTTCTCTCGAATCTTAGAGATGGCTAATTAGACGGGGGTAGCAAAGCTTTCTCATCGAAATATGACTGACGAAGGCTGGCCAAAATTCGAGCGCATAAACCCGATAATAAATTGGTCTTACCAGCAAGTTTGGATCTTCCTACGGCACTTCCAAGTGCCATACTGTTCTCTCTACGATCAAGGGTGCGCCACTTTATTCCCCCGTATCATAACTACTGACGAATGCCGCGCAGTTACACTTCCCTGGGGTCGACGTTCAACACCTTCCCAAACCCTGCGCTTCTCATAACCCTCCCACCACACCTCGCCCCTTCACTAGACATAGATAACAATACACATACACCTACATCAGCGTCCTCCGTCATCACTCCTGGCACAGCGCTCCATTCCATCATGTCAACGACCCATCAAAGCCCACAATCTCCGGATAAGGACATGTTATCTCCCACCACCGTTCTTTCGGGGTACATATCTTCTACACATACCTTACCGTCTGGCACCACCACCACCACCACTGCTAACAACAGCCTCCCGCGTCCCACGGAAGACCCGTCTTCGCCGAACCTGTGGAGAATGTCTGGCATACCACAGCCGCGGTATAAACCTGCGTATGAGCTGTTGGATGGAAATTTGGAGCGGTCGGGACGAGGGTTGACATCTGGATTACGGACAGTCGTATAACTGCTTGACAGCTTGACAGGAAGACCGATGCTTGCTTTTTGGCTGAGCCTGTGCCAGGACGTGGCGGTTGGTCGAATTGAACAATTGTACTTATGGCTTGTTGTTACGTGTATCTAATTATCTAGAAGTTGTATCTGACTTTTGGTCCTGCAGTTGCGATTCAGAAGTATTACTACAGGCGCCGTCCTGTAATACATACCGTGTTCTAAACGTGACGTCATGAGTTCAAAAAAGCTCTCTTGAACCTGAACCACGTGGTAACCTACTATCTTTGCGTCAGTTCAATAGGCATATTAGGCAAATAGACTCCCTTCTCACCGCTCCTAGCCATTCCCCGCTGAGATGATTACTATCGGGAGTCAGCCACGCTGTCAAGCAATCCTTTTGTCTTGTGACTTAAGATCCCGGAACCTCATGGAATCGATATGCACTGCCAGCCGATGGGCACGTATCGTTCTATTCGAGAGTAAGGCCTGTGGTCCTTGATTCATGCATCCCGTTCGCTCTTCAACCGGAGGGAGTCGGTCCGTTGATCATATCCCTAGGAGGCGCCAATAATTATTTTGATGGTACTGTAGTGATGGTCGGACTCGCCATCAGCATATCATGGGTATCCATGGATCTGGGGGATACATAAAGCCAGCTCGGAGCGCCAGTTCTCTCTCATTCAACTCCCTGTATATCTCAGCTGGTCTGATTTTCTTTGCTTTTCTCATTATGAAATACCAGCACTTTGTCTTCCCTGTCATCCTTGGCGCCGTCGCCCTGGTGGCTTCCGCACCTGCCCCAAGCTGGTTCCCAACCTCGTATGAAAGGTCAATAATACCTGTGCCCAGCTTCCCTAGCAGCCCGTACCCGTCATCCCCGGCGCCTGCTTCACCCGCCCCATTCGCCAACATCCCAGATACACCCGAAACATGGGACATTGCTCCAAGCTCACCAAGCGTACCTGCGGAGCTCCGTCAGCCATCTATACTCAGCGATTTTTCGCAGCACAGCAGGACAAACAATCGTGCTACGCTTACTCCACCAGCTGAGATTTCAGATACAATCGAATCGTCAAAAAACCAGAATACCTATGATAGCTCGCTTAGTCCACCTACCCAATCCCAGGAGCCACTCGTTTCCAGTCCTGTGAGTAGGCTATCAACTCAACGCGCACAGTTTTCAATGTTTGTCTGATCTGTTCGTCCAGCCAAACTACCAGTGCGGCTATCCTCACTGCGATAAGACTTCGGCGCTGAAATCAAATTTGTATAAACATATCAGGGCCGTTCACCAACACGAGCCGTGCTTCCAGTGCAGTCAGACTTTCTCACCAAACGAACTGAAAGATCATCTACTCGTCACTCATGGAGGGCTGTGGTGCGACTCTTGTGATCAATATTTCATGAATAAGCAAAGACTGGACAAGCATAACAAAAATATCCATCAAAATGAGAATGACGGTACGTCCGGATTGCACACATAGAATATCAGGATCTGATCTTTGTCATTTTATTCGTGCTATTACTCGTGTGGTTATCCAGCTGTCTCGGACGAACCCCCACGCAAAACCCCAACCGTAGATACAATCCCTGAGATCCCAAATGCACTTGAAACACCGGAGGATCAAAACAATGCTGAGAATCTTTCTAGCACCTATGAATCGTTTTGGCGAACACACTTCCCTGCAGACTTGACAGCGCCCAATGAAGTTTTCGGAGACACTCTCACGCCATCTCAGCAGCCTCGTTTTCAAGTGTCTGCTCATCCACCCTCTGCCCAGCAACAAAAACCATCGCCATACCGTTGCCTAAAGCCCGACTGTGATCAACGTTTCACAAAGAAAGGCTCTCGGCAAAGACATCTAGCATACGTTCATGAATTACATCCATGCAACGAATGCGAGGAGTATTTCGACTATGAACATGAGCTGAAAGATCATAAAAACGCAAATCATAGAAAGCCCTACCCATGCAGCTTATGCGACAAGTCCTACAGGAATCCATACTCTCTATCATATCATACCGAGAAGAAACATTCAGGTGCCAGTGCATTTTGTTTAGTAAAGCTCTTGTCATGAGCTAATCTTCAACTGAAGATGGTCGGGAGCTTCAATGCAACTTGGATGGGTGCACTTCCATTTTCCGACGGAAGGGCGCTCGGAGATATCACCAAAGGATAAAACACAAGGTGTTCCCGTGCCAAATGTGCGCTGCCATCTTCCAGAGTCAAGAGGAGTTGTTCGAACATAGAGGCTCTGAGCATGACAAGGCGCATGTGTGCGAGCAACCCAGGTGCGGTAGAGCTTTCCCATCGCGTAACAGTCTTTCCGGTCATATGAAAGTACATGGTACGTTCTTCCCGTACGGCTCGTACCAAAAAAAAAAAAAATGTCGTCTCGAACTAACTTCCAACCTGGCAAGTCGTGAAAACATCCGTAGCGGGACCAAGTACCGCTGCCATGGATGTGGACACTGATTCGGATGAAGATATAGACTGAAATTTTTTCCTATTATTCTCGAGAGTCGCGCTCCAGTCTTATGGCAAGGATTCCAGCACGGGAAACAACTCAAGAACGATTGTAGGTATTTTCTAGACTCAGCCATGGAAGCATTATGATTTTGACATCATGACTAGCTTTGATCTTAGCTCTGGAGGATTATGATTCGATCGGCAACGACATACACCGTATATTAATGTGCTGGCATAACGACAAAACAAGATGTAAAGCTACTACAGTACCTACGGATCTGAATTGTACACAACGGCCTCCTTCCCAAAGCATAACGAATTGGCCTTCTCGTGGATGCTGACTTGAGCCCTCAACGCCTCCAGATTACGCCGTCTCTGGTACAGCACCAGATAGATAAATTTCTACGACTGTACATCAGTATCACAAAATGACTGGCACGGCATGGCAGTGTAGCTGATAAATTTTGAGGCGCCTATATTTTTGTGATGAACACCGCCATATAGGCAACTCGTGAATGCCCGACTTGATGCATTGCAAGTGCGGGAAATTGGTCAAGTACTTACAAAATCGGTTTTTTTGTTGAGACCCGCGCGCATATCTGGAAAGCACGCGCGAAGCACCTCGTTTTCACTGTCTATAAGCTGTTCAAGTATGAGTGCAAAGCTATCAAATTGGGATATTCGATCAAATCTACTCTTATGTATCCATCACTGTCTAAAATAAAGCGTTTTGAATATTGTTACCAATTCGATTCTGGATAACTCAGCTGGTCTGATATTCATACGAGATATCCCATTCTCGCCACCTTCATATGGACAGTTGCTTCTGTGACTGCTGCACCTGTCCTAGGCTGGTTCCGGACCTCGAATGTCAGGGAGAGCGATTACTCTCAAGCTGCTACACCCAACTGCATTTGAAACGTCAGAAACCCTGGGCGACTCTCACAGCTCCTTTAATCTTCATACTCATCCTTAACAGTCTCTCACCCCTAACAGCCCTTTCCGTTCAATCATACAGTGGCCGTTTACCCAGGGTTCACATAACTCTCGCACGCCGCCTAGTTTCTCGCAGTCGTCATGGAATGTATCTCCAAAGATGTCAAGATTGCTGCGATATCAGTGTGACGTGTCTGACTGCAACGAACGATTCACAAAAAAAACAAAGTCCGTAGAAAGCATATGATGCTTGTTCAAAAACGTTCCCCATGCAATCGGTGTTTGGAGCATTTCGAAACAACACAGAAGCGGAGGAAACATAAGACATCTGCTCATGAGAATCCCCGGCAGTGCATATATTGCCACAAGTATTTTGCGTACCCATACACCCTCAGAACTCACCTTGGAGTCCATATAGATAAGGATGACAGTAAGTTCATTCTGCACAGCTCGTTCAAGGTCTCTGAGCTCAAATCAATAATGTGGCTAGAACCCATTTCTGACAGCCCAATTGATCCAGAGTTGCTATGCAATTTGGATAACTGCCCTGTTGTTCCCTTTGTGAAAAAGAAGAATCGGATATTGCATCAAAGGCTTAAACACAAAGCGTTCCCGTGTAGCCATTGCCCCAATTTTTACAGATATAAGGACGACTTCACAAATCATGTCGAGTCTACACATCCGACGGCCGTATGCATGTGACCAGCTCTCGTGTAGCAAGGCTTACACGGCTCCAAACGGTCTATCCTATCACAAACGCACAGTACATGGTATGTTCTTTCCGTATAACCTCGTACAACCAGAATTTCGCGCTGAAACGCAAATCTGACAAGCCGCCAGGAGGACCAACTATCCAACCTATGGATGTCAATACTGAATCCGACGAAGATACAGGTTGAACGAGCATCAAGTTGCTTATTGACTTCGGGGTCACCTATGATCTGGCATTCGACTTGCAAGGATAATTTTGTATATAATCTATACTAGCGCTGGTATGAGAAGAGTTTGCCTAGTCGTAAATTCTGAGGTCTGATCACCGGCTACACAAGTTCCGACATGGTGCAGACAGGTAAAGGCCCGAAGGAAATGATTCTAGGACGCTTTTGTAATTTCGCTACAAGGTTGCGCCCTGATCAAGCGCGTGTTTCCTTGCCAAGCCTATGTAGACTAATTGGTGATTACTGTAGTAGTACTGTAACCATTGTTTTGCGTAAGAAAGGTGTGGAATACAGTACAGCATAGCTCACATCAGCGGTCGTCAAGACGTGTCATTTGACACTTTCGGCGGACAGGTCTAGGCTGGATCGTTTGATACCAATTGGCCCTCACGAGTTATAGTTCCTCTCATCCTCAGGCGCCTTTTCTCGAGAAGTCAGAAGAAAAAAGGAGTGTCATATGCGAGGCAGGAAGCTCTGGCAGTTTAATTTGAGAGCAGATTGGATTGGCAGGTAGCCAGCTACGATGAACCATGTGTATAGCTTTCCGCAGTAGCTATACACGCAAAGCTTTGTGACTCGTGAGTTTGAGGTGCTTCAAAGTAGCGCTGAGAACACGCGAATGCACCTGCTATTACGTAGCTGCTATCTGTCCAAAATGATGGGTCAATCGGTATGGCCAAATGAACGTAGGAAATCAGAGCATTGGCAGGCCAACATAAATGCCACTTTTCCGTACATCAACCGCGGCTCAGACGTCAAGCAAGCAGAATGCCCCTGGATCCTTCATCGACCAAGGCAAGCCTAGCACCTCTTAAAACTCTAATCTTCCGCGATGAGGACGTGTGATCATCTACAGGCACAACATAAGACCATAAATGGAGGATGTTGCGTAGATGCATAGCATAGGGCGCTTCATGATATATTTTGATGTGGTCAACGCCTTGTAAGCGGATGCGGTGCGCGAAGCGCGTTGTATCCTGGGGTACCGTCGTAGAGCTTTCAACGGTTCCTGCTGGGGCTACCGAGAAAGTGGCGTTTACCAGCGATTGACTCCCGATGGACTTGCCCCGCGATACGTGAAACGAAATGCCAATCGTGCCCGCTGTCCCTCTCCTTTTGATATCGAGGAGGAATTCCCACAGCGATTGAAGGGATTTATATGTCCATGTCACAGGGCTCGTTTCGTTCGGAGAAGAGGGCACAATGAAAGAAGGCTCGAGTATGGTGGCGGGGGTACACTGATCCCAAGGGAATGAGCCACGGACGGGGATAAGCCAGGCACAGCGAGCGTAGGGTAATGATGGAATGGTGCCCATACAGGGAGCAATAGGAATGGGAGCGGTCTTTCGATATGGTATCAACTTGGAAGGCCCACGCGCCGCAGTGGGACCCGAGGGATGGATATGAGGCTGGAGGATTTTTAGATGCACAAAATGTACAAAATGTCTTGGGGGTATGGCAACGTACTTGGGGGATTACATGGTATAAATGTTGATCTTGGGTATTTTGAAATGTTGAAGTTGATCCGGCGAACGCGAGACTAGGAGTCGTATCTATGGTGGCTTGGGGCTTCAATTCACTCGTAAGAAGTGAGCTAAAATCCGTTGACTCAAACTCTTCTAATCCTATCAGAGAAAATACGTCGTCGTCTTGATCGACTGGCGATCCCCAATTCTTGAGTGGAAGCGTCATGATAGCGTTTTCAGCTAGTTTCGTAGGAGTCGAAATGCTTATAGGCTTGAATTCTACATAGCCTGCTGAGACGTTCACCGGGAGCTTTCAATAGTATGAGAGTTGGCTTACTGGTGGATGTCTGTTCATATTTTGCAAGAGAAACCACGCCAACGTCGGACCAATCTGAGAGGGACATCGCTGCAGATATAAGTCCAAATGCAGCGTCGCGAAGAACATCAGGTTGTAGTAGTTCATTGTATGCGTAATTATGCACAGTAAAATTTACTTCATCCTTTGAATTGGGGTTCGTGCTCAGACGCTGGGCCATTATCGATGCATATGGGGAAACTGGCAAGCCCGTCGTAACAAGCGCCCCGTGAGTGCGAAGCAAGCTCACGGTGGTTGCAGCTGGGAGGTTGGGTAGGTGTCAGCCAAGACTTCAGAGGAACATCAGGAGTCAGTTGTTTGAGTTATTTTACTTATCGGCTGAACGTGATCGTGAACCAGGATTGTAGTCCGGGTACCTCGGAGATATGTTTCATCAGCGGATTTTGTTGTGCTGCAACAATACCAAGGCTTAGAGTTGATCAGGGGAAGGTAGAAGTTATATTATGACGGGAAAACTCGAGTCTCCCGCTATTCATGCGACCCAAAAATTTTGGTAGGCAGCGGCAAGCTCGCTATGTCGCGCCCAAAACCAATAACTCTATTAAGACAGGGATTATAGTGTGTATCTAAAAAAACCAGTCAAGCAAAGCGGTGATATATACAATACATGAAAAGGCTGCTAGTGACCTGGCCCTCGGAGTGGGTATATATTCTCGTGTAAAGTGTCTCATGAGTTGCCGTTTTCTATGTCTTTATTTAGGTTTCTCCTTGCCAGCTTCAATGTCTTCCATGGCTACGCGCTCATACGCATTACCGTTTGAGGTGGAGATGTTAGGCCTTCGGGACTCCTGATCCTTGACCCAGGTGTAATAGATGGAACCAAGGAGGATAATCGCGATGGACGACACCCTGCCACTGTTTTTATATGATACGGTGAGCAAAACAAGATGCGTGCACAAAATACGGCAAAGAAGACCACATACGTTGTGATAACATCGTGGAATATCCACAATCCAAGGAGTGATGCAGCTACGCCACGGACGGCCGAGGAGACCATGTGCGTAATGGGCGAGGTTACTTTGATGGAAAGAAGACTAGCTATGCTCATGAGGAATCCGATTACACCCTATCACAAGTGTCGTTATTATCGTTTTCTTGAGAAGAGAGAGTTACTTGCAGTGATCAAAGACCCCCACATGAACGTCGCAAATAAGCCAATTCCATCGTCCGCCGCCGTAGGCAACCCCTCGGATCCGTAGAAAAGCTCGTATATCCCAGCACCCTCTCCTGCAAGGAAACAAAGAGGTAGAAGGATGATGGCGCTGAGTAAATTGGTGTACCAGGAAAGCAGTAGCGCGCTTCCGTCAACGACGGTAAGACTCTGCTTGATAACTACTGAGTGGGTAGCTGTGATGGCTGAGCTCGTTACTCCAAAAAATATGCCTCGGAGATCGACAGATGTGCCGTCAAGGAAGACCCCGATGAAAAACCCAAAAGTGACGATGGCGCATGCGAGGAGGATACGTAGTGAGGGGATGGACTTAAAGGTAACAAGAGAGGTAACGACGGTGAATGGCAAGACGAGTCCGCGTGCTACTTGATAGAATGATGTATCGACGTATTTCAAGGTGAAATTGCTGAAGCTGAAGAGGAATAACTAGTATTCAGCGAGAGTTTCGGCATGAAGTGATGATGGACAAGTACCTAAGACCGACGATATTCAGGGCAACCATGGCGGTGAGACCCTTGCACGTTTCGAGTTTGAACGTTAATTTATCGGGTAGTAGTCCTAGTGCATCTGAGACGGCAAATAGCAGGACGGCGATAATGAGTTGTACCCAGAGGAAGAAAAGAGGAGCTGATGTGACGTTGAGCACCCATTTATTGCTTTGAGCACATGGTCTCAGTGGCTTGAAGATGTAGAAAAGCAGGTAGACTCACGCTACAACCATCTACACAACAGCGTCTCTCAGCATTGTTGACGAATAATTGAAAGCAGGGACTCACTGAGAGTGCAGCAACGAGATAGAAAAGAACAACTCCTGTCTATGTACAGCCTTAAAATTTCATGCGGGTCATGTAAACGAGATTTGTGCATACTACAAGTGTCCGCGAGGGAGGTTTTTGAGCATTTTGGGGCGCCATTGAAGAGGAAGTCAAAGGGCGATTGCGCAGAGAGGGTTGTGACCGAAAGGTGGGCAACCGATGCCTTGAAATTGGACTTCTGCTGCGAGAGGGTATGGCTGGGGAAGACGTCGACCGACTTGACGTTGGAAAATTATTTGATGGGAGAAGACGAAGGCCAAGTGACGCAGCAAATCAAACTCACACGCGTGCTGTGCGTCGGCATCTCATTTTGATTAGCCGACCAAACGCGACGCGTCTCAAAACCTTTCTTTGTCATTAACGCTCATTGACCTGGACATACAAAGTATGGACAGCGATACAATTGATGCCTCTGGCGCACCACAACCTTCCTTCAGCGACGCAGGTAGGTCTTTCTCAGTCTCGAAGAACAAAGGCAGCTCTCAAACCAACAAGGCCGTGTCAAGCTGCCAAAGACACCATTCGAATACTCCTCGCAACAGATAATCACATAGGAGTAAACGAGAGAGATCCTGTTCGAGGCCAAGATTCCATAAACACATTCCGAGAAATTCTCCAGCTAGCTGTAAAAAAAGAAGTACATCGTTGATATTCGCCTTCTGTGCTCTTTCTCATGAATAATAGGTGGACCTCATACTCCTCGCTGGGGACTTGTTTCATGAGAATAAGCCTTCAAGGGAGTGCCTTTATAGAACAATGGCTTTGCTTCGTGAATATACTTTGGGTGACAAACCTGTTCAGCTGGAACTCTTGAGCGATCCCGAGGAAGGAAAGGCCCACGGTTTCTCGTGCGTTGCTCCGATCCGCTACAAATCACACGAATAGCTCACCCAAGCCCAGATTTCCCGCTGTAAATTACGAAGATCCAAACTTCAACGTTGCAATACCAGTTTTCTCCATCCATGGGAACCACGATGACCCACAAGGCGCAGGTGCTGTACGTAGACGAAATTCGAATCACCGCAGAGACTTCAATCTCACTCTCAGTATAGGACGGAGCTCTTTGTGCTCTCGACGTTCTCTCAGTCACCGGTCTAGTGAACTACATGGGGAAATTCGACCTTCCCATCTCAGACGCCAATGCCTCAGATACAGGGATTGCTGTGAATCCCGTATGCTTCCGCAAAGGATCGACATACCTTGGTTTGTACCCTATTGGGAACGTAAAAGATCAACGACTACACTTTGAGCTTCGGAGCAATCGTATCCGTATGTTCATGCCGCGTGACAAGGAAAATTGGTTCAATCTACTTTTACTTCATCAGAATCGGCAAGTAACCTGGACTGCTCTCCTTTTTCTCTTGCTGACTGCCAATGATTGTTAGGGTGAAACATGGTCCTCAAGAATCTGTTCCGGAGGGTATGTTCGACGATAGCATCGACCTTGTAGTATGGGGCCACGAGCACGATTGTAGGATAGTGCCGGAACCTGTCGCTGGCAAGAACTACTACATCACGCAACCAGGATCATCTGTGGCGACATCTCTAGCAGACGGAGAAGCTATACAAAAGTTCGTCCTCTATACTTTCCCGCTTTATTTGACAATACCCTGACCAGCTTCCAAGGCATGTCGCACTAATCGAGATTAGGGGAAAGGATTTTCAGTTGACGCCTTTACCTCTGCGAACCGTTCGACCTTTCGTCATCGAGCAGGTCGTATTAGCAGACATTGCCGACAAAGAAGGGCTTGACATTTCAGACCAATTCGCAATCTCAAAGTATCTAAAATCAAGGGTTAGCGTGGAAACTTATTATGTTGCTCGCTGCTTACATTGTAGTCGCATAACAGGTCGATGATCTCATAGAACAAGCTAACAAGCTTTGGGACGAACGTAATGCTAGAGCAGTGGAGGAAGGCGGCGAAGAATTACCACGCATGCTTCCCTTAATAAGGCTTAAGGTCTGCATTACTGATTCACGATCGTGATCACGTCTTCATGCCTGGGTTTGTCCACCCAAGGTGGATACCACAGGCGTTAGTCAAATGTCCAACCCTATTCGTTTCGGACAAGAGTTTCAAGGACGCATCGCGAATCCCCGCGACCTGCTGGTATTCCACAGGTCAAAAAAATCTGCTACCAAAGGCGGGAAAGTCATGGTTGATGAGCCTGAGCTGAGCATCGACGACCCGAATCTGAGCGTCTCGGAGAAGCTCGCCAAGGTGCGGGTTGCTAATCTTGTCAGCGAATACCTCGCAGCGCAGGAGCTTCAGCTCCTTGGAGAAATGGGTATGTCGGACGCGATACAGACGTTTGTGGAAAAAGACGATATACATGCAATACAAACGTGGGCCTTTCCCTTTGACAAGCTTGTGCAGCACGAGCTGATGATACAATCCCAGACACGTTGCCAAAACACTGAAAGTATTAATGACGAATGTACAGGGGAGCGAGGAGGTGGATGAAGTAGCGGTTGAAGATATGGTACGTATAAATTCTCCTCTCAACGAAAAGTTCTTCCGACTGTGAACCAAGCTATTCAAAGCGAAAGAACAGCAAGAAAAAGAATATAGGGATAAAGCTAAAGAAAGGGCTGCCAACCCTAAGGTAACACCTACAACCTAGTCAGTCCAAAAAAGTCACTAAGGGTGATATTCGGAGGGCAAGAGCAAAGCAAACGAGGATGACCAATCCGATGATTCGATGATGATGGATATGGATGGAGGCGGCGCTGGTGGCTCCGACTTCGACGAGCTCGACTCAGAGGAGCCCCCACCTAAGAAGGCTCCAATGAAGAAGGTGCCTGCAAAGTCTGCTGCTAAGGCTCCAGCAAAGAAGGCCCCAGCAAAGAAAGCTCCGACTAAGGGGAGAGGAAAGAAAAACGTGACTGTAAGCTATTTTCGAGCTGTAACACCTTGTCTTTGCCGATAAGCACTATGTAGGAAGATGAGGATGAAGACGAATCGGAGATAGAGATTGAAGACGAGCCGGAAGAGATAACACCTAAGCCTGCGAAGAGGACAAATAGGGCAGCTGTGCTAAGGTCAAACACTGTCATCACCTCAAACTTCCAGGCTAATCCCTATATCTATATTCGCAGTCAACCAGCGAAGAAGACGCCCGCGAGTAGAAAAACGGCGGCAACAACAGCGAGGGGATCCAAACAAACACAGCTCAGTTTCACTCCAGCTGCCTCCGCGCGCCCATCAAGAGCGGCGGCGGCCAAAACGAGAGGGAAGATGGTTGTAAGTCCTTCCCGTTGTTTTGCTAGCTTCTGTTCTGACGAGGGTCCAGGTTAGTGACGACGAGTCAGATTAGAATAGCACGCGCACTTTGCGCTCAGAGTATAGTATTATCCTGTTCAGCTAACAACAGTACGGTCAAGATTCCTTAATTAAACTCCATCATCTTCTCTCTTACATGGCGCATTAATCGGCGGTCGCAGACGTTGGAAGCATTGCCCCGAGTTAGAATCAACAGGGATACGGTTGTCCATTCAGGTCAGGTCTATGTTGTAAATGACATCCGCCAAACTTAGATGATGGGGTCCTCATTTTCGGTCTTCTGCGTGACAATTGGTCACCGTTTATGAAAATATCTCAACAACTATTGAACTCTCAGCGGAAAATCCATTGGGAGCAGGTTCCCACGCCCTTCGACAGCGGCTGAATGGCTCACCACGAGCGTCAATCTCTTGAAAACATGATCGATGCATAATTACTCATAGTTCTGCTGTGGGTCAACGCGTATATAAACTCAATTGGTGTTCGTAATATGCTTGCTGGTCTGGAACGAGTTAAGTCTTACCGTACACTTAAGTA
>JABCKL010008522.1:0-11501 GCA_018851305.1 Calocybe cyanea
CGCGAAATTGGTGACGAAGAGAGAAAATGGCGGGTTGGGAGGGTATGGGAGGTTTTGGAAGCTCTGGGCCCAAGATCGTGGGGTCAGGCGGGAGGTGAAAGTGGGAAGGGGCGGGTGGATGGAGGATCTGTGGAAAAGTTCAAAGAGCGAGCTTTTGTTGATCTGCCAGTGGACGAACAAAGGATGGTGCTCCTTATGCGCGCGCTCGTTGGACGTCCGCCGTTGGTGTTACTCGATGAAGTGTGGAGTGGTATGGGGGAAGGGATGGTAAATGCTGCGAGGAGGTATTTGAGGGAAGGAGGCGTCGATAGCGAGCAGGCGGTGGTGGCTATTACTCATTGGGAGGAAGAGGTGCCTTGGACCGTGCAGGAAGGTTTGAGAAGGTTTAATCTCAATGATGGCGTAGGTAGAAAATTGGACTAGGTCTCACTTGGCGTAATACAAGCTGGCGGGGCGGATGTAGGTCAGTTGAACCAAACTTTTGGCCCTGTTACTATGTGCTTATATTTCCGCCTTGTTCTAGATCTACAGTAGCTCGGCTTTTGTTATGAACAAATTCTTATGGGCGCTTGGAGGTCCCGTGAGCGACTGTATCTGGAAATGATAGACGCCGAGACGTCATTACCGGTACCGACAAATCTATATAAGCTTTGTTCAGGGCCCTCGCTCTCCCTGATGTCGGTCTCTCTGGAACCCAGACGTCACCTCAAGTTTAAGAGTATGCCCATGCTGGCAGACGCATGCTATGACTAATTCTTCGTTAGGACCACTCACCGAAGATTCTGTAGCTCACCTCATCATCAAGAACCCTAATTCGAGCACGGTTACTTTCAAGCTAAAACTAACCAATAGGAGTGTATGTCCTCAAATGATATGGGTCTTCTCGGTTTTTCATATCTATCTAGGACTACTATGTGAAACCCGTGACGGGTAAGATCGAGGCAGGAGGGCTCGCCGTGGTTCTAGGTGTGCACGCCGTCGTTGATTGCCCTGTCGGTTAAACTCTAATCGTCTCGTTTCACCTGCAGTTTTTTCCAAGGCCAAGAAGGAAGAGCCTCCACCACAAACCACTTGCAAAGACAAGTTTCTGGTCGAGAGCAGTTTACTGCCCGTCACGGGTAGGCTCTCGGCGTTTAGGCGTCTTGTGTGTCTCCGGAGTATTCCGTACTTTCTGACGATTCCACGATTTGAATGTGCATTTCAGTTCAGCCAGCCACCAACGATACATAAGCAAAAACTCAAAGTTAGGTTTTTACCTGAGAGCGGGGCAGTTCCCTGGATTGAAAGCCGCCCTGACAGTTCTAAACAAGTCCAAGATGTAAGCCTTACCTTGGAACCTCGAACTTCCAAATCACCAAAAATTTGACCTTTCTTAGCCTGCGTCAGACGTGCCACCGTCTTACTACTTACCTTCAGAGGTACCCTCTGCGAGTTCCGCATTACACCCAGCGGTACCCGGCCTAGACGTTCCGTCGCCATCTACTATGGATGTAAGCCGGTGCTCGTGCAACGTCAGCCGGCGTGATGTGCAGATGGCTGCTCAAATCCAAGCAGCACAAGCAGAGATCGACCAACTGAAGGGTACCTTGGAAGCCTTGAGCTTGAAACTCCAAGAACGGCAAGACCCGGGGCACAACGTGTTGTAGCTCGAAATGCATTCCACAAGTCTTTGCGTAACTTTCCTTCGTCACAAGTGACGACTGTAACGATGTTGATGACCAGTATTAATGATAATATCCTCCGGTAGCGTGCTCTCGTTCCGAATTCAGATTTGATGCAAACTCGACTGGCTCGGGCGGATTTCGTCGGGTTACCTTCGGCGACCTGCAGTGCTAATCGATCATGAAACAGAATCGCACACCCTGTTGCGTGCATGTAGTAATCATGCATCAGTTGACAGCAAGGGTGCGCGAAGATGTATGCGTGCTGGGCATCCACAGAGCATTCAATATAGAGTTTAATCAACATGAAGCTCAACAGTTCTGTGTTCGTGAAACACATGAGTGTATCGCTTTCACGGGCATGAGCACGACTCGTGGCTGCATTCATCGTCGTGCACGCCATCCGCAGTTCGTTCCATCTGGAAAACACGAGCAATAAAGTCCGATGCGACATATAACACCAGACCGCCGGGATGCTATCACACCACAACACAATGCCCTCAACAGCTACAATCTCTAAATCCGCTCTAAAATGGTCGGCAGTGGGGAAGTTCATGACCGCTCCGATGCTGCGTTCTGCGTCACGCAAAGGCAAGGAAAACGGGACGGGCGAAGCAACAAGCAACAAGCAGGTGACTGTTTCTGGCGCCATCGTAGAGGATCTCAAAGCTTCAAGTATCAAAGTCGTCCCTGGGGTTGATGAAGTGAAAGCCGCGCTGGAGGTAGGGCGGCCTGCAAACGGGCATGAATCCAGCCGTACTTCTCGGTCTACAGACACGCTCAACGACATCTCCCCCCCTAAAACAAGGCCGACGAGCCCCAACGGGGCTCAGCAAAGTACCCGTCGCGATGTCGCAGAAGAGACGGATATTGGATTGTCACGACTGGCTATTTTAAATTCTACTGGATCGAACCTGGTCGTGCCACCAAGTAATGAATCGCCGCATCCATTCGAGCTCTCCAACAACCGCATTGATGTTCCTATTCCGACAAATAAAAAGGCTGGACTGGGCAGTACCATACGAGTGATGTCTGACACTGGAGGGACTATGCTGGGGGATTCACGGATCGTAGAATTGATGGCTGAGAATGGTCGGCTTGCATTGGAGATACAAGCCCTTAAGGACGAGCTGGCGGTAACGAAGGCGCTCGAACAGAGTTCACGCAACGAAGCCGAAAGCAATCTAGCCCATGTTCGCAGCCTCGAAGAGGGGCGATCTCTTCAATTGGACACGATCAAAAGGCTTGTTGAGGATCTGGATAATTCACGGCGGGATCAGGACATGCTGGAGGTCCAGGTGAAGGAGGGCAAAAGTCTGGCCGAGGATTTTCAGGCAAGGTATAACGGTTTATTGGAAGCGTATGAGGATAAGAAGAGGGAGGCAGGGCAGCAAGCTCAGGTAACGCAGCTCAGGCAGGACGATTTGGAAAAAGAGAACGGGAATATCAAGAACGCCCTAGATGTCGCGCTCTTGGAGCTGGCGAAGGCACGGGGGGAATGTGAAGATAAGGAGGCGCAACTGGAGGCAGAAAAGACACGAGCACAGGCTTTAGAAGAGGAGAGTAGGCGCCTCGATGAGAGTCTAGCTACGAACATCAAGGATCTCGGAGACCTCCAGGAAGCCATGATGATCGCAGCCAATGACCTAGAGGATACCCGAATGAAGCTAGGCATAGCACAAAATGAACGGGATTCGAGTGAGAAGAGGAACTTGATATCAGAGGAGAGGGTTCAAGCGCTTATGGCCCAGCTTCAAGTGGGAGAGCGCGAACGAGCAGCACTCGAAGAGCTCCACGCTCGGCAGAAAACTACGTTCGAGGGCTTTCTCGTCGACTTGGAGTCGACTCGGAAGGAGACTCGGCTAAGCAAAGAGAAGTTCTCTTAGAGAGACTACGAGAGCTCCAGAATGACTTCACCGGGAAGGATGAAGAGTTGAGGGCAGCACTTGCGAATTTGGAGAGAACAGAACTGGATCGAAAGGAGACTCGCGAGCGATTGGAGAATCAGATAACGAATCTCGTGAATGAGCGACAAGAAGGGATAAGGGAGTTGGACGACCTTCGAGGGACTTATGAAAAGACGAAAGGCTCGTTAGAGGCGGCAGTGACAGATCTCAGACTCGCCCAAGCAGAGTGGAAGGAGACACGTGATCAGCTAGAGAGAGGCATCCAGCGAAACAAAGAATTGGAAAAGGAGAGCAGGGACGCCGAGAAGCGGAATATGCGTCTCTTGGAGGAGCGGCAGATCAAGGAAAAGGAGTTGAAGGACCTTCGGGAGAGCGGTCTCAAGGCTAGGCATGCTTTGGAAGCTTGCCTATCAGAGTTGGAACGATTACGGCAAGATTTGAACGAGACGCGTGGTCGACTGGAGAGTACCACTAGGCAACGCTTAGATCTGGAGAAGCAGAACATATATCTTGAAGAGGCGTGCTCTTTGAAGGAAAAAGACAGGAATCTGCTCTGGGAAGAGAATTACAAGCAAAGCCAAACAGTAGAAGCGGCGAGGTTAGAGCTAAAGGGCTCGCAGCGACATAAGACAGAGATGCAGGCCCAATTAAACGATTTGGAGGCGAGATTGGAGGAGGCCGAGCAGTTGAACGAAGAATTGGAAGCAAGAAACAGACTCCTAGTTCGGGATGCGCACGCGGTAGGAGCTTTACCCGGGCTTGTCAGAGCGTTCATGAGGCCAGGTGCATTATGGTAGCTGCTCACATCATAAATGCATATTGCATATGTATGTATAGAGACAGGAAACAAGAAAACATTTGGGACAGCAAAAAAAAGGACAGCAGAGGAAAATACTTTCTTGAGTGACAGAAGTAGTCCAAGTCCTAACTGGAACGACCGAGCTTGGTCATCTCCGACGCCATGAGTTGCGCCCTCTGACCGCCGAGAAACCATCACTTTCCGCCTGATTGGACTGTGCACCGTGACTTTGTCGTCGTGCGCCCCGGCCTGTACAACGATATATACGATGTCAAAAGTCAACATACACCGGGATGAGCGAAAGAAGTTGCGTACCCCGACCTCTAGTGTTTTTACTCCCCTCATCAATCGCCTTGCCCAACTTGGCCAACCTCTCCTCCTCCTTCACCTGTTTCGCCCTCCATTCGCAAACGCCCTTCTTGCATAGATGAGCATGATAGGGACATTTAGCTACAGTGGGTTTCTGAGCCAAACCCGTCTGATCTCCCCACAAATCCACTGGCGCATTCACATTCCCGGAGGCTGGTGCAACTCCATGTTCGTCACCCACATATGCCATATTATTCCCTTCCCAAGGATTCACTACATCCTCTTCGTCACCTGAGCCGTCATCTCCCATCATCCACAGAGCGTCAGATGTTGTCGTCGTCTCCTGCGGTACACGAATAACGACATTTTCGTTGAAAAGAGTATCTAACGATTTTGTCGGATCCGCGCCATTTCCTTCCCAGCTTGAGCCGGAAGCTGAACTAGACCCCGCAGAGTCGGAGGTGCCAGTTGAGATGCTTGGTTTGGTGAGGCCGGGAGGCGCGGCGATGTTTTGGCCAGGAGTTCTACGGATCGATAGGCCAGGCGGGATAACTGGAGGCTCAGTTCGGGTGCTAGCGGGGTTTCTCAGTGCGGGAGGTTTGGCCCCTTGAGAATAATCAGTAAGTATAGGAGAAAATAAGAAATACACTCTATGTCTTACATGCATTAGGAGGCGACGCCGGAGAGGATACCGGGCTAACAGCAGAACTCGACTCTGATTGAACGGGTGCAGTAGTCGACTGTAAAATGGGCTTATTCCCTAAGACATCATATGTTGTGAGGCTATATAAAATCTTGAACAGAAACGACTACGCACAGCCGGTATTTGCAGAAGTCTGGCTACGGCTTGAAGTGTCTGCAGCCCCGCTAGCAACGTTGCTGGTATTTACAGTCTGCTTAGCCTTTCCGTTCTTTTTGGCTTGCTTGGCTGCTTGCTGTGTTCGAGTGGATGATGGGTCAGTTTTAGCTTGGGCCCAAGATTCTGATCCCACGACTGGACGGTGTTAGAATTTGGCAGGAAGCACGTGATAGCCTTTTACCTAGAGGGACCGATTTTGCAGAAGGGGGCTTATCTTTGACAGGAAGCGGCCTGCAGAGCGATTTGTTGGTTCTGTCTTCAGGCGGCGTGGGGCACCAATGAGTTGCAGGATACGGATCTTTGAAGCTAGAAGTTGCCCGATGTTTTGTCGGTAAATCCAGATAACGGACAACAAAGAATCTGATTGTGGACTTACTTCTTGCCAGGTTCCCATCCCTTAAACCAGGGCGTCTCGACGTGAATCCTTTTCCAGCCTAGAAGTCATTTAAACGTCGAGTCGTTCATTGAATATAGATCAAGTCTGCTCACCGTCCTTCTGGGCCTCGCGCCCAGTGTTGTATAAGCAGTAGAAGATCTGCGAGACTCTATCCACTTCATCCTTCCCCGGTTCCTTGAGAAAGTCTTTCCATCGGTGCTCCCCCAACAAGCGTTCGTGAAACGAATACTTCTTATCTACCTCTATGATAACCATGCTTCGTGCCTAGCGGTCGTTTTTCCTTGTGAGATGGCATTTGGTTTGGATAGAAGTATGATTTACGAACACTGGGTTTATAATGCAGCGCATGAAGGGGGTCGGTACCGATACAAGCAGCAATCCACCGGCTAAATAGTATGTAATCGTCTGGTACTTCCCAGTTGGCATTGAGGGGATACGGCTGATATACGATGAAGTATCTTTCGTCTTCATTGGTCTCGGGGGATTTTGGTCGCTTAACCATTGCAAAGAACAGAAAGACAAAAAAAAAAAAGGGAGCAAAGAGCCTTGGGAAAAAGTTTGAGGGACGGCACGAGTTTATATGGCCGGACTCTACAAACTTCTAGCGGAGATTCTGGTTAGTTTAGCCTCATGGGACGCCGATGGGAAGCGAAAGAAGCGATGGCCAAACTTCCAGGGCAAGAAAAGTTCAGGAACCGGGCCGACTGAATGAACTTCCCTGTGTAGCACCAATTGATACGAGGGCGGTGCAGGTGGTAACTAGGTTATGATGTGCCCTGATATGAGCTTGCAACTTCTATATGTGCCCGTCAACATCATTGGCTTCCACAAAATGACACTCGTCCTTATCGCCGAAATCGTGGAGTTTATCACGTTGCCAACGTCCATCTCATGCCTTCCTCCTGATCGTCCACCAGAAAAAGGACCTGACAACTGACACTCAACGTTATCATGCCGTCCTCCTGAGCGGAGGTATCATTTGATTCCGAAGCCAGCCACAATGCTGATCTCGAGAACTGTGTTGGTACATGTTCCTAGCAGGGATGCGGCGTGTTCAAGGCGGCACGAGGCAGCCATTGATCGGGACTATAATATTTGAATTACAATTTACGGCGTCCGAAAATCGTGGGCAAGACGGTGCGTCCGTTCATCGTGTCTATGCTAATTTCTTTTCGCTATAGTGCTCAGAGGCAAATCAACTGGGTTGGAGGCTGACAATATTTGGATATGTGGATGTGCCACCTAGGCCGATTTAAAATATGACTAGCTGCGGGCATAAAAACCATCGGAAACTGATCTCTAACCATAAACAAATCTTGACCATCAACCACTACTTTGCATGCAACAAACTCTTCTTAACCAAATGTCTTACGGCGAATATCGAGACTCTCATGTCATAATCGCCAGACAATGTCCAGATACAAGGACATCACCCTTTACCCCTCAAAGCAGTCTTCGTGAGCGCCGCGGAGTCACATTCTACATATCATTCCCAGCTCCTAATCTTTGTGGGCCTTCAAAAGGGAATGTTGGACCTACCATTGATAACATTCCCCGCAGGAGGAGGAAGATCATGCGCCACCCCCCTTAATTATATTCCGCCCTTGCGCCCAGACGAGCCTCGCTCTGATATAGTAAAGTAAGTATTTACTTTGTCTCAGAACGAGATTATCAAGCTTACTTTTGACCACCAAAGCCGAAAACCCAGGCCATCATAGGGCTTCACCTGGATCAGTAGGATGGCATTGCCAGAGATTGCCCGAATACACCTTGTACTATTTGCCCCTTTTAAATAAAATATCGGTTACAATAGACTTGCAAATCTATGTAAGACTGGCATGATATAAGTTGCCGTGGTCTTCTCGAAGTACGACACACCCCTTGACAATAGTTCATTAAAAAATGCACGAGGTATTCTAGAGAAAGCTGTTGAGAGCAAACACGTCATGGCTAACGATGTGGCACTTCTGCCATTGACAAAAGCGGAACATACCTAGTGAAACTGCCCTTTATTTGACTCATTCGTATTCTGTAGCATTTTGTAAGAGGCTTAGCACTGCTTTGCTTCGTGGTACTAGCTGGCAGGGAAAGGGTTTTGGATGACTTGAGAAGGTGGAAATTAGCGAAAGACAGCTACTGCGAATGAAACTGAAGAACTTGGTTATTCCCGTAACGACAGGAACGAGATCCGGAGTAATCTCTACTCCATCCTTTCCGACTGCTCTGGTAATTCGAGTTGTTGCCAAAATCGTCGTCATTGCAATCCATAAAGCATCATCAACCATGTAGCGACCGGGACAAATCCTAACACGCTATGAGCTACTAACACTGTACAAGGTGAAAAGATTACCTGCGGCCAAATCCGAATGGAGTCGGATATGGCTCACCTCGTCCGATAGGCGACGGTAGAAATCTGGTGGGATCAAAAGTCGACGGGTCTTTGTACGTCTCCTCATCCAAAGTCATGGCACTTTTACGTGGAATCAATTAGCCCGTGTAGCCGAGCCAGAAGAAAAAGACATGCCGAATATTGGCTATGATGACCGAGCCTTTAGGAATTAGCATGCCATTGTAGACATCCTCTTCGACTGACTTATGAGGTAGACCTGGAACTGGATACTAGAAAGTTATTAAATGACGATGTGCTCATCCTTACCTGTTGGTCCAACATTGTTCCACCTGATGAGTACACCTGTGAGAAGATTGCGCTATCTTATTGGAAATGCAATGGTACCGGTGTATTTCTTGTAGGAGACATTCTAGATATGACAAGTTTTCCCTGTCATGAAACTCCGGGAGGCGATTGGAACCAATAACAGAATCAATTTCTTCCTGTGCTCTGGTTTGACACTCGGGGTAAAGCACCATCGCAAGGAAAAAGAACGCAAGTGCCGATGCGGTCTAAAGTATTTGAATCAGAGGGAGCCGCTGAGTGCACAATGTCGTTAGAGTACAGTCTCTGAGCCTCCGAGATACAGGATAGCTGCCGCTCCTTCAATTCGTTCAAGTTCAGCACGATCACTTAACCCTTCAGACTGCAAAGCTTCCAGATGGGACACCACGAACGAAGGACCTGCCTTGCCTTCCTTCTGCAAAGCCATCATCATTGGAGCGCAGTGTTAAAGAGAAGCAAACCATTTGTTTAACCACATAGCTAAACGGATATTGACGAAACTTTTGCCAGGAGGGGAAATAACCCCGTGCGACAGTGGCATAGAATGTTCCGGGGAACCAAGACGGAAGATGTCGAACTACGTAGTCGTAAATGTCAGCGAAGGTTTCGTCGATGGAATGTTATGACTTACGAACTGGAAACAGATCGACCACTGTAGCGCCAGGTGGTCCCGACTTCGACAAGGCTGTGCCACATTCCCTAGCTAATTCAATGAAAGGATCATCACTCGACGTGATACGATATCCATAGACAATATCCATGATGACACCAGCCGTGAAACTTGCAGAGAAATTGAGCTCAGGCTGGTCAAGTCCAAAAAGAATCATACCGTATAGAATGGTTTGTTCTGTCTCCAGGTGTGGCAAGAAGGTTCTGCACGTAGATACGAGCCTCTCTGGTTTCAACAGGCCAAAAGTCTTTGACCTTGCTTTTTGTAAAGTGCTGCTGGATCATCTTTCTTTGTATACGGAACTCCTGCCCATACTTCATATAAGCAAGTGTATCTGCCATTCCCCAACTACGAAGAATGTTAATTTCTGAACTCCTAGGGAGGATGAAGTAAGTACAGGTCCACAATTGGAAGATAAGGCCTGTCGCTGTAGATTGCGCTTCGTTTATCGAGTAAGTCGGTCGCAGCTTTGACACTATTCAATACTACGAGGGATTGACCTAAGATGCTGAAATGCATAACATCACCTGGTTCGAACGTTAATTAATTAGCGTTTTAGTTGAACTTTTGAAAGACGGATACTTGCCATATTTAAAGCCTAATTTGTAAAAGTACATGTCTTGACCAGCTTGGGGGATTAATCGCAGATGTCCGATTACAGGGTCAGCTGGTGGGCCAGGAGGCAGCGGAGGACGTTTTCTACTGCGAATGTATTTGACAACGGTAAGCAGAGCAGCAAACACGAACAGAATGGGCCAGCTCATAATCTTGCAAGAGGAACTCGTTGCGATACTGGAACCAATGCAGGCTGTATAAGCACTGGGACCAATACAGCGCTTCCGTCAGGTGCGGAACCGAAGGACTTCGGTTTCTCATGTTTAGATCCCTTATGAGCGCAGTACCTTCCACGCCTATGACGGCACGCTAAACAGAGTGTGCATCCTCATGATTTCGGCCCGAAACCATTTGAATTGTCCACCGCCCCACTGCTCCAAGCTTGCCCGTTGTTCGAAGTTCCGTACTAGTTGTATATCGGTAGTCGAAAGGATTTCGCAAGGTCAATAGGCAGTTTGCTATTCTATCGCGTCTTCGAGGGTTGTGCTCATTGAACTGGTCGAAAACCGAGCTAGAACACGTATAATCGAAACCTTCAATTTGCACAGATGCTCTGCTACTAAAGCTAAGACCTGCTACAGAATTACCTCGTTCACTCGAGATCGCTCCTTAGCACTAGGTCCGATCCAAATTGTGTTAATGCAGGCGCGTGCTATGGACGCGGGGCTGCTGAGGGAGGAAGGGGCTGATCACGTGGAGACGTGATGCTTTTCGAGAGATGACGTAGCGATAATACATCCAGAAAATGCCTAGGTAGCGAGCCTTACGTGACTGTCGTGTGCTTCCGTGCTTCCATGCTCGGAAGTCTGTCCAGTCAAGAAGTCAATGCAGGTAACATTGAAAGCCGCTTGACTGACCTGCTCGTTTTTCCAAGGAGTACTAGATAAGTGGAAACTGATATTATCGTCCAGATAAGTAGTTGTCTTATTGAAACCCTGCCCATCTTTCAAATAAACTCGTTCCATCCCAGCTCTATTGCAATTGCGGAACGAGAGGAAGGAGGTCAGGCGCTGCAAAACCCAGGATATCCACCTGACTAGCACCACTGACCCCTTGCAATCGCTCGATGGATGTTTTATAGCCAAGCATCTTGATAGACATGGTTGGCGTCGGCTATCAAACTGACTTGCGCAGACACTTCCGGATTATCCCGAAGTCTGTAAACGCAGCCGTGTAAAGATCACTTGATTTCGTCCTTTATCGCGCGTAGTGTTATCTTAAACTTTCCTAGAGGTACCTCCGATGAATCGAGTTTGCTATTAGGAAGGGGTGATGAGGCAGAGACTATCTTTACGTCCGAAGTTCTATTGCCTTGAGTAGTTTCGGTCATGGACGACGAGGACGAGGCAGCAGATCATTAGTCATTACGGTAGGCCTTTACACTGTGAGTCGTAGGTGGGCAAAAGGATCATAAAAAGAGTGCACTAAGCTGGCCCAGGGCTGGTGCGATCCAAGAGGGACTCAACCTCATCTACGGGAGGTGACGCCGATTGCGAGTGCATAATATGCCTAACGTGTGCAGGCGAGATGTCGCTTTCATTGACGGATGGCCGGACATCCGAAAGCTTCCGTAGTTCATGTCGAGATAGGATTTGATGTATAGTAGGGCG
>JABCKL010008523.1:0-17920 GCA_018851305.1 Calocybe cyanea
AACATGTCATAAGAGATATGAGCCTCATCATCGGGAATGCCATCATTTACTGATGCACCCAAAGGCCAGGAAAGGTGATTAATCATGCGGAGCTTGTTGGGATTCCGTTTACAGCCAACAGTGCCTAGCAGAGAATGTTGAAGGAACAATGCACATGCACACAACAACAAAGGACTGGTATTGTGGGGAGTTTTTGGGGAGCAAACGAGCGAGTCTATCTACTGGTACTTTAGGTGTATTTATAATAAAAACTGAGGGCCAAAGGGCCTTTATCAAATTTGTCTAACAAAGGGGCTGGCCATGTAGTTATTTGACTACGAGCTTTGACCATGGCCATAGGGCCAAATTCCAACAGAGAAGAGCAGAAATGAGGGAGTGGTGGAACGGAAAATGGGCCAGCTGCATGTCCATTGTCCAGAAGAGCTTCAATCAACATATCCATAAATTGAAATTTGACAGAGCAGACTTGAGGTTTTTGCAAGACTGGTCCCTTTTGGGGCCAAGAAACCCAATGTTGGCACCATGACAAACTATATTAAGGATAGACAATACAAAGGTACGGTCAGGGTAGTCATGGAGGTGGTATTCCTATGCCAGTAGTATGAGGGGGGAGCGGACAGAAGTGTTGGAAGAGCCATTAGGTAAGGAAGATGTATTGCAATGGGGATTGGAATTGGGACGAGGCTGTGGAAGCTGAAAAGGGGGGAATAGGTGAGAATGAGAAAGATTAGAAGTAAACTGGGTAGATGGAGCCAAAGTAGAAGTAGTAAGACCAGAAAAAGGATGCTGGCTTGGATGGGTAACAGCATCTGAAAAGGGCTTATAGCCCATCCTGCCTCTGTCCTAGGCCTTTGTGCAATTTGATTCCGCATGATCAGAGCTGCTGCATTTGTGACACTTGTGCATGTGTCCTGCAGGGCAAGGTGTGGAAGAGCATGTGCCTTGTTAAAGGCAAAGCAAATCTGATCCTTGACATCCTGCTTGGCCTTTTTGGACCATGAAGGAGCATCTTTAGTGTGCCAAGCCCGGTCAAAGAGGTATTTCACCATCAAGGTCTGGTCAGCCTGGCACCATCCAGAGTAGATGCCGTCAGTCATCTCCTGATGATGGTAGAGGTGGAACTGCATGTGATACTGGATCACTGCAGACCATTCATACCACTGGTGAATGTTCAGGAGATGTTCAACATAGAGGCCTGCCCCATCACCAATGACGTGAGTAGCCTCCGCATTCCCAGATGATGCTGCAAAGGCCTGGAGAATGTGAAAGTAAGTAGAAAGGGGTACAAGTAAAGAGTGGAGTGAGGGATAGTCTTTAAGAGCCCCTGTACGGGGAGTTGCTGAGTCCTGACGCTCTACATTGGCCTTGTTGTGGAAATGGGAGTCCAACTTGCAAAGGTCAATGGGCCGAAATTCATGCCAAGCAATCTCCAGGAGCGTGCTTGCCTCTATAGCGGGGAAGAGGCTAGCTAAAGACTTACTGGGAGAAGGCAGTTTGTTGTAAACAAACATGGGGAAAGTAGCAGTGGTGGGAGCAACGGGGGGTGCCACAGGTGCCTGCGAGCTAGTGGAGTTGGCAATTAGATGCTGGTTTTGCACCATAAGTGTGGAAGCTAGAAGCTGGAGGTTTTGGAGGATGGCTGCAGTTGACAACAGGCCAGAATCACCAGAGGGGATAGAGAATGACTCTGATGCTGGAGGCTCTGAGGGACCTCCAGGTGCAGCAGTGGTGGAAACAGTGGCGCATCCACTGGCTGAATTAGCCTCAGGAGCCAAGGAGCAGTTTGGTGGCTGATCTGTTGACATATCAGGGACTGGCTGAACTGAAGGACTTGGAAGAGGGCTGGTGGATCGAGTGTGATGAGAAGAGAGTGTGGGTTCTTGAGCCTGTTGAGCAAGAAGTTCATTGTGATGAGCCACATGTGCAGCAGTAGCTGTGGGGACACCAGAACGCCTGGTAAAGCAACCGTTTGAGCCTCGGGGAACAGCGGTTGTGACACCAGTAGCAGCGAGCAACAGAATCTTGAGAACAGAAGAAAGCTCAAGCTCTGAGACTTTGAGCTAGAGGCTGAGTGAGTAGAAACGGGCACAATGGGCTGAAGGCATGTTCCTCAGCCTTATATCATCGTCGAGGAGGGCCAGCGAGCAGGTCATGGCCAGGTCAAAACGTCCTCGATGACGAGGGAACAAAGCTGTAGGCCGCGATGGCCAGGAAAAGGAGCCACGTGCACCCTGCATAGACCACGGTCAAATGTGTTTGGCCGCTTCTGCCGCGGCGTTGATGGTCACGTGCAGCCACACAATTTTTGTGAGCCCTGCAAAAATTTCCGAACCCGATTGAGAGCTGAGAGGCCCAATCTGAGAAAAAAATCCGAACCGACTCGGAGATATGGTCGAAATCAGCCCAAAATTTTCCGAATTGGACTCATGCCTCCGGCCAAATTTGGCCAAATTTTTCCGAACCGGAGCACAAACCTCCGTCCGTATATTCCAGGGTCCTCCTACTATCCACCGCATGGTCCGCATCAGCGACGCTCGCAGGATAAACGGTCTCACACGGACAGCAAAGGCAATGCATTGGTTACTGCGGCATCACTTTTCATATCCAGTAAACTTGCTTCTATGATTGCTTACACCGTTTACTTATAAAAGGATGGATTTTATGCTTTATCCAGGCAGAAGCTGGTCTTTTCTACTGACACCACATAGCAGTGCTCTCTATAAAAACGTCCTTGATCCCAGTGGACTAACAAAAACTTGATTTCTGAAGAAGCTGGTCTTTTTCTCGCCTACACCTCAAGCAACCCTTTCTCGTCATCATGCACTCATTATCCATAGCACTCGTCACTTTGGCTGCTACTCCAGGCTTTCTCGCTCTTCCCAAGACAATCCGGCCTCGGACAGCAGCGATAACAGAGTATTCAGCTGATATCAGAGCCGGCGACCAAGATCTTGCCATTGCGCGCCGAAGTACATCACATGGACGGCCTTCAGGACGGAGGAAAGACTCAGGTTTTTGTTAATCTCTGCTTCCTTAGCTATTCTTAATCGTCCCCCTAGCCAGCTATTCTTCAACTTCCAGCACAACGAGCCCCACTTCCCAAGCCTTGACACAAACCTCTACTAGTTCATTCAGTAAACTTTAGTTGTTCCTTTCCAAATTATCATTGATCTTTTTGCACAGGACCCAGCACTTCCCAGACCTCATATGCACAAACAGCTGGCTATAATTCTTTGCATCCTGTCGCACAGCGTACAGCTTTCACTTCGGTTTTGCTAATCGTTGCTCATTTATTTTGTAGCAGCATATGTCGAGGATCCCCGATTGAATAACAAATTTCTTTTTCCTAATGCTGGGGGCCCTGCACGTAAGGGCACACTTTTGTTTTACGAATAGTGGTTTATCCTACATTACCAGCGCAAAACGGGTTTTGGAATGCCCCGTCAACAACGACCCATTATGCTCGCAATGATCGTAACAATCGAAGCAGTAACCACAACAACGGGCCTGCTCCACCCCAGCTCCAGCCTTGGGGCCATAGGGTTGATGAAGAAGGAATCATTATCGAGAGGCGGTGAGACGTTCTTCACGCCTTGAGCTGGCCCCTTTAGAGAGCCCAATGGGAAGTTTGAAGGAGTTCTCAAAGGCCCTGATGCTCCTTGATGGGAGGTTTGACTTAGTTGAGTCGCTGACTATACTAATACCGTAGCTCCTTTTCTCTTCTTTCCTCTCTGATATTGAAAAATAAATAGACTGCTGGATTTGAGCGTTTTTGAGGATGGGTGACTCCAGTGTGATTCAGGTAACTCGTGAAGGATATGAGGTGGGTATCAGATAACAATAATCAGCGTTTTGTTGCAAATTATACAATTATACTATATTATTTGACCCGAGTCGGGGGTAGAAACAATTTTTCATGCGATCAAGTGATGTGGAAACATGAGGTGCCAGATAGTCCTGATTTTTGCTCTTGAGTTATGCATATCTAGTTTACTTCTAATGAGTGCATGTCGGGTCGCGGCGGTTTAAATTCTTTCTGACCGGCTGATGAGACGTATTGGCATATGAAGACAACAGACTTAATACAGGTCAGCAACTGGTATTGCGTTAGACTCATACCGGTGAGTTCGAAGCCACAATAATGTCATTGATAAGTTGAAGCTCTTGAACATTAGTGCTATCTCATTATTTGTATTGACATTTGAGATAGAGTGTCACCTGCACCAAACTTGCGCGCCTAGCCAGTCATCAACGGTGGGTACATTCCATTGTAGTCTATGTCATTGTGTTCTACGCCAACGATTTCACCTATCTTGCGGGCCCCTGAGTTAATGCATTGTCTTCAGCTATGACGCTAGATAAATCACTCACAGGGTCTCGCTGCCTCTCCCTCCAATTAGTCTGCCCGGTAGAACCAAATGTTGACAGTCGGGCAATAGCGGCTTCGCGATCACCTATAGGTCTAAATGAGTGATGATGTATGAAGTAAGAGTGGGCCTTTACCAGGTGAAATTCCTTTTCTTGGAACGGAAAAGGGTGATGTATTGAGCCAATATTGGCCGGAATCTTCTACGGAGTAGGTTGAACAAGAGGTTTGTAGAACAAAAAGAAACTTGCGTGATTCCTTGGCCTCAACAGATTGAGCCCGAGTTGGAGATTGCGGTGGATGGTTCTGTATCCTTTGCAGAGTTTCTATAAGTGCTTCCTGTCGTGCGAGGTAAATAATAATTTGCAAAAGAAAAAAAGAGTGAGGTTCACTAAATCAGGCTGGCGGAGCTGCCTCTCCGTTTCAGAGTTAGGACTGCCTAGGATGTTTTTATCGAAACAGTTCTACAAAGCAGTGGTTGAGATTCACACACCTGGACGTGTTGGCTGCTCCGCTGGTGTTGTGCTTGGATGCTGAGTAGCATGTTCAGAATGGCGAGCTCTGATATGAGCTGAGCTTTCTTGAGTTGCTGTCCCTGTGGTCTGAACTGGCTGGGGAAGACCAAGAAAGCCTGGGGTGACGGCTAAAGCAACAAGGGCCAAGGATAAAGTACGCATGATGGTCAGTGAGATGGGGCGTTCGTGATGGAAAATGGACAAAAGGCCGAGACGACAGAATAGCTCGTTAGTTAAAGTGTGGCAGTTAGGACAAGCGTCAAAAGTGGTTTTGGAAAAGAGCACTGTTTATTATATTGGGCGTTGGAGGGCAGGGATTTGAAAGACCAGCTTTTACTTTGAACGGGACAAAAAAAGCCATGTTTTTATGGGTAGATATCATTAGAGCGATGTGAAAGGTGATGTCATAGGTAACCACAGTGCACTGCCCTTGTCCGTGCAAGACCATCGATCATGATGGACACGGCAGACACGGTTAATGAAAGTAAAGTATGATGTAGTGTTACGAAAGAAGCGATAGGGGCGCTCGCTAAGTATGGATCTCTATCTGAGAGACCATGACAATGGGCTATACAATAACAATTGAGCGAAGTTGAGCACCAGTCGGTAAAGAAGTAAAAAAGGTAGAGAAATCCCACTTAATCCCATCATACCTTATTTGGAGACACATCTCGACTAGTTTAGCAAGGGAACTCTGAAGCAATGAAACGTGACCTTTACAAACCCACAGCCCCTTTCTTCAGCCTTAACGGAATTGGAATACCAGAGTCGACAGAGATGACGCACCAGCAGGTCCGAGAAATTTTGAGTGGGGTACAGGGTGATAGAGATGGAAAAACACCATACAAAAAGATCGTAGGGCAATCATATAGGCTGTGTAGACTTTGGAGGCCTCAAAGTTTAAGTGAGTGTCAACCAAGTTCCTGAAAATGTGGCGCGAAAGCCGCGTGCGCAGTTGCTAAAGACATATCAACGTGGTTTTGCCTTGAAGCGCGCTCGATGGTTGCATTCAAAAAGCAAGATTTCCTTTTGTATGGGGAGGCTGTTTCTTGGCGTGGGACTGCCGCAAAGGTCGAGCCAGCGCTTGATATTGTAGGGTCTTGATCTTGAGCCTCTATGCTGGGTAGGTTTCTATCAAACATAATGGGCACACTTACTGACAGGTTCCTCAGCCTGACAGTCCTTTTTTGGGGCGTCCTATTGTGGCTGTTGTACATCGTCAGAATGTATGACGTGATTTGGCGAGCTTCGATCAATCCCAGGGTTATTCTGTCTCTCGCTTGATCTCCACCATCATGGACTTTGACTACAATGATGGGTCGACGTTATTACATGCCTAAACGTTATCAGGACTGTACTGTATGTTTTCAATCGGATTAGTCCAGCGACGCGATCGACCGACATCACATGTGAGACAAGCATACGTGGTCTTTCACCGTTGAAATTTGACAACAATGAATGCAACGCGTAAATACATCCACACCGCCAATATCTATAAATAAGGCTGGTCATTTGCTTGTTATTCAATTGTACATTGTACATCCTCTGCAATCATGCTTCTGCCACTCGTCGTCCTCTCTTTCATGCCTCTTTATCCCGGTCATTCACTGATCGGTGCTCAAGTCCTGGCTCCTATGACCCAGGCATCTGGCTTTGGCCCTTCTCCTGTAGCTGTCACTATTCCAGGGTCGTGTCCATTTGTCAACGCACCTTTTCCTACAAGGGTGATACGTTTTTTAACCAACTCGCCCAGTACCTGTCCCCATTTTTCTCCAACCGCCATACCCGCCGTGGGTGTTCCTTTCTCCCCGCCGGTTCCTCTCATCTCTGTTGCTTCCTTTTCCCGCATTTCACCTGTCGGAGTTTTGGAACGCTTCTCTCGGTCAATCAAGCTCAAGGCGGTTTCTAGTTCTCAACCCGCCATAACAGTACCTCTCTCTATCGCAACACCCACACATATTACAGTAAACGAACCCACCTACTTCTCCCGCCTTTTGTCTTTCAAGCCTATTCGTCGCTTGCTCCACATTCCACTTGTCAAACGACAGCAGAAACCTTCTCAGATAACAATCCGGTTGATAACTGTCTCCACGCCGTCATTGGCTTTTATTCCTCGGCTGTCTTTCCAGATCGAACTGCCCACGCCTGCTCTTGGTCGCCGCCCTAGGCCTTATTCCTTAACCCGCTCTACAGTTCGACTTCATCTGACCCAGTTGGCGCATCGTTTCGGAACAATCATGTCTCGATCCAAGTTGGTTTCAGTTACAGATATACCAACACCAATACCTCCCACGTCCTACTTCGTCAGGCTATCATTAGACATTCGGTTCCCCGCCAGCATGCACACCTCCACCCCGCCCTCCACCCTCAATCCTGCAGTCTCTTCGTCTCCTCAATCCGATCTCCATTTGCTCGCCCAGTACGTTGGGAGCCTGGTATCGTGGTCCAAGGTGATCTCTTCCGATACTGCCTTTGTGCGCGGGGAAGAGTCATCGCCGATACTAGCCCCGACGCCGGCCTTTGTAACGGCTACCGCCGTTGCAAAGGTACAGGGGAGTGAGGAGGTTGGTCGCGAACCTGAGTTCAAGGAGGTGCGTTCTTGTTTTTATTTTCTTTGTTGCCTATTTCTTAGCGATCTAATTATTTTTGTTACTCTGCTTTAGACCGTCACTCTACTGAGAGCTGTGGTGGATCGTTTCATGAGGTGGAAACAGTCGGGAAATAAGATTTGGGATGCGACGGGTTGCATTTTCGCGTTTCTGGATCACATACACGATGCGCCACGTTTTGCTCGCGGTTTGCTTATAGGTTGGTATCAGAGCCTCGCTGTCGGTTATAGCACCCTCCTGGTAACTTACATTCAAGCTCTTCTCGTGCGTTAATTTCCTATTTTCACGCTATTGACCCCTAACCACGTTTCCAAATTCACAGTACCAATACCGCACTGGCTGCAGTAGCTCCAGACCGTACAGCAGAACCGCCTACGCCATTTACCAATGTCTCGTGATCAGCGTCTTCGTCACTCACTACTCCCACCCGATTTTCACCTGTATATCGCCTTCAGTCTCGCTTCTTCTTCGGATAATCAGCCATGTGAACATCCACGCCTGTATGGGTATTTCGCTGGGCACTTGTGTTGCCGCAGTATTCTGGATGTTTGCTCGTGGGTTGTCTAGGACGAGGTGTGCTGGTGGGCGATTGCAAGTGGAGACACGACGAGGAAAACGAAGACAAGAGAATAGTGATGGGGCGGTAGGTGTTGATGAAGAGCGGAAGACGAGGGTGAGTGATGGTGAGCAACGTTTTTCAGAGAAGTCCATTGTCGCTCTCGTAACGTCGGTCGCCCAACCCCAAAAGCGTCGTAAACGGTGGATACGACGAAAGGCGTAGTCGTGCAACACACCTACCAGGTTTTCTATTTTCGTACGGTCCATCTGTCACTTCATACCCCCTGCCCCCCAAATTTTTCATCCATGTATTTTGTGCCTCGATTTATCCGGTAGATATACCCCTCGCTTCGCCCTGCTGCCCGCTCCCCCAAACAGATGCTTCTTTCTACATTTAACTCCTTAATCATCACTATGCCTCCTTTGTCCTCTTTCATCCATATACACATTGATGCCCCTTTTATTATTCCCCCTTGTATATCTTTCGCTTCCTCCCGACCGGATGCTTCTTGTATCACCGTCGTGCCGTCCGGTGAGCACTTAGTACCATGAGATTCTTGGACGCAAGTCTGTCATGGGAAGGTGTTTCCAAGTTGCGTTTGTTGAACGTTTGTTACCCTTACCGGAGATCTGGACGCAGATGTCTGGTTTAAGGAAACATGGTTTGGTGGAACCTTTTTGTTGCCGTCTTTTCTTCTTCATCCCGATTGTTCGGTTTCTTTTTTTCACTGGATTCCTTTCTTTACACTTCATAAATGTACTGCAATCGTAAGTTTGAACTGGTACAACTACAAATTACACAACGTCCGCATGGTAAACGTGGACTTTTGATGTCATCAAGTAGAATTATTACCCGTGAAAGCAATACGAACCCGCCACCATTCAGACTGTACTTGATTGGAATCAGGGTCAAGATTCTCCGCTTGCTAGAATTCCCGTAATATGGGTTGACGGTTGAAATACAACGTTAACCTATGGAGAATAGAATGCATCACCAAAATAACAAGACTACAAAGGCGTATCTCAATCGCTGCTAATATACCCCGAAGAGTCTGATCGATACACGTGAGCATATAGATAGAGACGATTGCCTCTGTCTCGCGCGATTTTTTCCGCTCTTTTAGTAGAAAACTCGATGTCCTCCATGTTTCGCCAAGCAATCTCCACAGATTCCCAGCACGAGACCTGCAGTGCCTTTTCGATATCTTCTATTTTCATTTCCTCGCTGTGATTAAACACGTCAATATGGATATTGGGTCGATCAGTGTAGTAGCCGGGCGAGGGGATTGATGTGGTTGTGGGTGGCTTCCTAACGAGCGTAAGGAGAGTAACACCATCATCAGCTTTTAGACTTTGAAGTGCGAGCATTTGAGGCATGACTGCGTCGATTGCGAACTCTTCGTCGGGTTGGCGTTTTTGGAATTTGCAGTCTCGAATGGAAATGCTGACCAGTGTGCTCGATGCCGCAGTGAAGAAAGTTCGGCAGTCAGCGTTCGAGGGTAGATCAACCTGGTTGAAGGAGATGGTGTTGAGGCGACAGCTCGTAGGCGAGGCGAAGCGGATAAGTTGTGCACCAGTGATAGTGCAACATAGCTTAATAACATTTCGAAATCGGCCAAGGTCAGAATGCCGGCCATCTAGAGATAATGTCTGCAGGTTACACTCTAGATAGTCTGGTAGAACGCTGAAAGCTCGTTATGTCATGCTTTTGCGGTACAAAGGGATTAGCCATATATGGAGGTAACTTACTATTCAGAGTCGTGATCCCTAACAGTTTCCCATTGGTTGATCTGCAAAGATACGAGGTGTGACCAATTTGATATCGCCGTTTGGATATCTGCCATGTTGAACCAAGGCTTTCGCATTGCTTCAGTATGGAATGTGGCATCGCGCACTTCTCGCATGTTCTGAAAGTTATGTACAACACGGCTGGCGAATCTCCGAGGCACATTCGGTACCTCTATGGTCGTCGCAAACCTGACAAATCGTGAGACGTCCACATAAGCCCGCCAAAACGATAGGTCACCCGGTACCCAGTCTTGAGAGCGGAGGTCTGAGTGACTCAGGCGTTGTATGAGGTCTCCGTAACTGGGCCTCCAATTAAGGCTGCGTGCAATGTGGCGCACGTCCGCTTTGACATGAAATAATGGCTGATTGTCGAAACACTCGAAGAATATTTTCGAAACATGTTCCCAGGACTTGCATACCAAGCTACAATTTAACAAAGCACGCTGCCACCCACGGAATCTGTTTTCTATTGCAGAGTACACAATACGGTAGACGATATCTGGTGGAAGCTTGGTCCAAGATTTCCACTGATGCTGTGACGCGGGAAGGACGCGAACGCAATAAGCAGGTGCCTTTGGTTTCATGATACGGCTGATCCATCGGTTGGCAAAGAGGACAAGAAGCATCGATGGATGCAAACGATCGACGGGCTGAATAACTTCATACACAAGGCGTCTTGGTGATTGGGCATTAGTGCTCAAGTCAGACCGCCTAACGACGGTTGGTATGATATTAACGGAGCAGCGAGCCGTATCATTGGTCGGAACAGCTTCAAAAACAACAGTGCAAGTTCTGGCCATATTTGCGTTTGCCTCTTGGACTGTATTTGGTACAGACAGGTGATTCTCCTCAATAGCTGGAGGCAATCCATAGGACGCCCGTTGTCGGAAATGATTATTTTTCACAATCTTACACGTGCATGGAAAAAGATAGTAAGTTAATAATATTCTCTAGAGTGATCAATAGAACTCACAAATCCTTCGAGAAGTTCTGACTGCTCACACAAAATGAGTAAGCGAATAGCTGAAAAGTGGTTTCGAGCTTGGAAGTCCAGGGTAACAGACACCGTGAATTCTGTCTCCTTCGTGTCACCTGGGCGGCGGTCAAGTCGAAAACCACAGAGGCTGTGACTCAGCCAGAATTTCCGCGCATAGCTGTCAACGTCCATTGTAAATAAGAAAGCGTTTCGAATTTGTGTCGAGAAAACAAAGAGGGGGGGGGATATGAGACAAGGTTTCACGGTCGGATACAAACGAACCCAAACAGATTCTTTTCCGATCGCACTGCGTATTGGAACACCGACGCATACGATTTAGAGGCAGGGACTTGTAAATTATGGCTTGAATTCGCTTCCGTCACAATATGGCCTTCTAGATGTCTTGCAGAGCTAGGATGCGTATGTGGCAAGAAAAAGAGAATTGAACAATCTTTCAACCCGTCCACGGTTTGGCAATATCAATATCTCCAAATCGGCTCTCCCGCCAAAGTAAGGGAGAGTTCGATACCCCACCACTCGCCACCCCTGCTGCCGCTTCTATGTATGACTCTTCCCAAAACCTATCATTCTGAAGGACGATCTCCACAACGTCCCATTGCGTTATGTGCATTACCTCCCATATATCATGAAATGAGATGCCATCATCGCAGCCAATTGCCGTGAAATTTGAGGAACAGGTACCGCCCCCGGACACTACTGTAAGGGGCTTTCGATTAAGACTACCCGTCGGTGTGTAGAGAGCATAGCGCTTTCAGTTCAGGCACAACTGCGTCAAGTGCATACTCCTCGTTAGGTGACCACTGGAAAACCCAGTCAAACATGAAGATATCAGCTAGCGTCCTTGACGCGGGGAGAAAGAGCATGCGATAGTCGGCGTTGAAGGAACCTCGGATGTAAGAAAACGAGATGGAGCTGAAATTGCAACCAGTTGGCGAAGCGAAGCGTAAAAGCTGACGACCAGTCAAACTCGGTGGCCTTGACCGTGTCAAATCTGGAGAGATTTTCTCCAGGTCATGTTGGGGATCTCCAGCAGTCAAAGTTAGAGGTTGCAGGTTGCAGTCCAAGTAATTGAGCGACGCGCTGTACATCAATGAAGTTTGCAATTGCGTTCTGCATAACGATGAACTCACTAATTGGAGTCCTTCTCTCTAGAGTCTCCCCAATGATTGATTGGAAGTGTCTCAAGATTCTTCCAGTTTGAGATTGCTACTTGCAAACCTTCCATATCTATGAAAGGCCGATCCATAAGGTGGCGATGAAATACACATTCGCCTGAGGTTATGTGTGGCTTGCTCGACGAGCTGCAGAGGTATTAGAGGCACATGGAGGTATGTCGCACGTCGGGCGTACTGTATAATCTCCCGCCAACCGAACAAATTACCAGAGGAACTCCAATTCGATGTCTGGTGGAAGAGTGACAAATGATTTTAGACGTTTTGATGACATTGGAAGGACGCGAACACTATACGAGGGAATTCCCCGGGGCCGATGACTGTTCGATAGGTCGGTTGGCTGAGAGGAAAACAAACATTGACGGGCTGCTAGCATTTGTGGGGTGTGTAAGATCGTGCAAGACGCGTCTAAGTGGTGAGGAGCCTGAGTCCGACTGGTGGACTGAAGTTGGTATGAAGTCGATGTCGCCGTAGCGAGAACGGATAACTTCAAAGGCAATAATAGTACAGGTCCTTCCTGAAACTAAGTCATTCCTGCTCGACCGGCTCACAGAAACATCTACATCGCAAGGACCGATTCGGATACGGATGAAAGGCCGATTCAATGGACAATGGCTCCTTCTGAATATCGAATGTCACAAACTTCATAAATGTAAATTTTATAATCGTAAACATATTTGAAAACTAGCATAACCCCACGAATTTGTCGAACAGGCGCTCTAATTACTTGCACAGACGAATGGCTGAAAAGTCATAACGAGCCTCGAAGTTAGTATAACGCATACTCCGAAAGACATAGGTTCCTTCTCGTCGTGTCTTTCGATCGATCTCGGGGCTTCATAGCAGCTGTGTCTCTGCCAGTAGCAGTAAAGTAGTGAGGAAACCACGCGTTACCAAATGAGGCAAACATCGTTCACTCTTTTAAACAATGCCAAATGGAGAGTCCATTGTATCGTTGTTAAATTGCTGCAACTTAGAAGACCTCACAGCGGCGGACAGTGTAATAATGGACTTATACGCACAACACCCGCTGTTCCAACTGATTTCGGTGTTGTGATTGACGCTTGCGCACCAGTATTGTTGCCCTGACTATTAATAGGAGTCCTAGCAAGTTAGAATGAGAAATTTAAACAGTGCGAGCGCAAATATTCTGAATCAGAATCGAAACATTCGATGTTGATAAGAGTTGTGCACGCAAAATCATCCAATTTCTGGAGTTGGAAATCACGCACCATGCACAAAATGCTCCCGACGCTATGACAGGGTTCCGGAACCAAATTAGCACGCGCTTCTTTAGGTCGAGAGGTAGTTTGAAGTAGTTCTGAGGCATATATGATGCACACACTGCCTCTGAATCAAGCTGACATCGCGTCGACACAAGGTTCCCTGGCTGAGGGCGGAGAGACTGGCATTTATCGTATGCAACGCAGGAAGATTTGTCTAGAATGACCGCGGCTTTTAAGTTATGCTATAGCGATGGAAACCCGCCTTCTGACGCTCGTCCCCTGACTGAAGATAGATTGGAATAGAAGCTCGGTATGTTACATTGGGCAGATAGCGACGTCGATTCTCGTCGGTGGTAAGGCAAGGAATGAGAAATCATGTTGTTGGTTGTGGTACCGTAAGATGTATTAGGACTTGATATTGCGTTGATGATAGGAGCATGCATGTACGATCCACCTAGAACAGCAGTGTTGAGGGCAACAGATTGTTCATCATTTTTTACAAGACGCACATTTGGACAAATCACCTGGCTCGGAAGATGGCGCTTTTTTCCTCCTATGGCACCAATTTATCCTCCCTCCTCCTTTGCCAGCTCAAGATTATCTGCATTCTTTACATTCGGACGTTCGACCTCTGTCATATGGCGAAGGTTTCTGTTCGTGCTATAGATACGACGTCCTAGGCGTTGTCACACCTCCATGAAACCCTGAAATCCCGTTCAATCAAGCCTTCCACATGTTATACTCGGGCCCTTGGAGCATCAAGTGGCTGCAACGTAGGCATCCAAGCGGCATCCAATCGAAACGGATGTCTGCACGTTTACAAGCTTGCTACCACGGAAACGATTCGAAGTCATAGATCTGGTTCAGCTTCTCTGCCGGCGCATCATCTTGTACGGGACACCATGACCTCCTGAAGTTGAGACTGTTCCTATGTTCCGGTGTGCGTTTTTGTGGGAAGGAGACAACTCAGGGATCATCCGGAACCAGAGTGGCTTACAAAAGTAGGAACCGATTGGTTGGCGACTGTGGGAAATTGATGCTAATCAGTTCAACAGAAACATGAAACTCATTGTTCCTGCAGGTTTGGGCACCACGAAGTACGGCAATTGCACTTGTGCAGTCCTCTCATCCGCCACAAAAACAGTGCGGGCATTTATTGAATTCCTTCTGTAGAGGATTACACTGTTACCACCTCCGTTCATCTCGATGAATCGCAATGTTTCAAGTCCATGCCTACTGATCAAAGTAGTTCGACAGATGGAGACACCCCCCATTTGATCAAGGTACAATGCAGCGACATCTCTACGACAACATCAAAACAAGCACCGCCAGCCGTTGAATCTTTTTTGGTTGTTCATCAGGAGTCGACATCCCAATTTGTTCTGCAAGGAGTCGGCATCGCACCGCAGTATATATCATTCCCTCTCTCAGAACCTTTTTGGCATTGGGACGATCTTAGACTGTGCTAGCAGATTGCAGAATTTAGAAGGGAGCTATCATCATTTACCGGTTACGGGAATAGGGTTTTACCTCAAGGTGCGTAGCGGAAGTTGAACATTGTCGAACTCGAGTCTTGGGATCAAAATCTGATGCACAGCGCACTGCCTCAAGTAGCGAACCGGATCTCCTTTCGTGGTATAAATTGACCTCTCACCTCGACGGGATACCCCCCACTTCACAGCTGGTCTGGAACAGTCGCCCGTAGCGTTGATCGCTCAACAAACCACTTTCTCCACAAACGCCCTCACACCGCCAATTCTTTCTACAACTTTTCAACAATGAGATTCACCCACGCCATCCTTTTCGCTGCACTCGTCTTAGCCACTTCCTCCGTGGCATTACCCACTACCCGCGAACACGTTAATGCACACGCCCTCGCACAGAAGAGTGAGCCTGTGCAAAATCCCCCTAGCGTCAATAGAGCTCGTTCTTTCTTAGAAAGCGATGAGCTCTACACACGTTCATTTGAAGGTCAGCTCTACGCTCGCTACGTAACGGAAGGCGCCGTCGAGAAGAGGAGCTTCTTCAAGAAACTCTGGGGCGGCATCAAAACTGTCGGCAAGGGGTTATTAGGCATGGTCAGGAAAGACGAGAATTCGGGTGATCTCCAGACTCGTTCATCTGAGGACGAACTCTACACTCGTAACGCAGGGGGAGATGAACTCCAGGAAAGAGGGCTATTCGGCAAAATCTTCAAGGGCGTCACTGGCGCCGTTAGAGGCGCCGTTGGGGGGATTCTTGGTAACCAGAGAAGGGAATTGTCTTCCAACAACCTCGAGACGCGTTCTTTTGAAGCAGAGGGACATGGGATTGAGGGAAGAGGGATTTTCGGCAAAATATTCAAGGGTGTGACGGGTGCCGTTAAAGGTGCTGTTGGGGGTATCTTTGGGAGCAGGAGACGAGACCTCTCCTCCAGTGATCTTCAGACCCGATCTTCCGAAGCTGCCGTCTTGAGTGAACGAGATGGAATCGAGGGATTCCTAGAGGAAGACCTATTTGCGCGTTCGGACGATGAGGATCTGTACGCCCGTGATCTAGAAATCGAATATTAAATCACTGAGGTAAGTGTTGCCAATAATCTATATCGACTCAGTTAGTGAATTTATCTTAACAGGCATTCCAGAAGTATATCTCTTGTTTACTTACAGTACCCTCATACGCGCTTAATGTAATAAAAGTTGATTCAAAGATATTGGAGGTTTACATCTTCGTGGGATGAGACTAAAGGCGGGCAGAGATTGTATATTGGTAAGTCAGCGCTATCATCGATGATACCTGGTAGCAAATCAGTTTTGAGCTTGATGTAAAGAACAAATACATTAAACGTGATTCGCATTTGGCAGCAAACTAGATGGATAAACCCAGATGTTCGGTCTCGCTGGACTCGGAGCTGACGTGCATGCGCAAATCAGGATGCCGATTTATACAAGCGCGAAGCCACTCCTGCGAGCTTACTTTTGATGGAAAGTACGGCATTCACAAAGCTCGAAAACCATCTTTCGGGAGAGAATTGATATTATGTTCAAAGCATAAGAACACAACAACATCGGACCCTCCAAATCTGCGAACGGATCGCCGCATGAGGTCAAAGATGATAATCTAACCACTACTGTACGGATATGAACTACCACCCCCCCTACTCGCGCGAAAATCCCTTTTCGTTGACCCCCTGACTGTGGAATCCTCCAAACCGTCATGCTTTCTTTTCTTTTTGGATTGTCTGACACCACTTCCTTCCGGTTGAGTACTATGACGTTGGGTAAACCCCTCTGCGTTATTGCGATTAGAGGTACCGTAATTGCTGCCAGACACAGAAAACTCACCCACACCCATACCTTGTGCAGGAATGGGACTTCCTATGAGCCAAGATGAATGATGACTCAAGAAAGAGAAAAAAAGGCTGAATACTTTGTTGGTTAAGAAGTGCCCTCGCCGAGGCATCGGGTTGTACGACCTGTTGGCCTTGGCCATAGGCTTGCTGATTTTGTTGGTTTTGGTTCGAACTATAATTGGACGTATCATCGCCGAGGAGTCCTTCTGCCTTCAAGTAAGCTGCCAACCGAGGTCTAAAGTCGCGCTGGTCATATTGATCGTAAACCCAGCGCGCTACCCGGTTGTCGCTACTTGGAGGTAACTGACTGGTGATAGTTTGAAAGTCAGCAATAAATGGTGTGCCGGGGGCTCCAGGAGTCTGCTGTGTAGGATTATGCCATCTTTCACCACTCCCATAGTCTGACATAGGACGAGGTGAGCGATGATCCAAAAGTCAAAGACGGACGGTTATACTGACTTTGAGTTTGGTAAAATTGTAGCGCATCGCCGCTTGGTTGTCTCTGGGGCCGATGATGATCTTGAACGGGATGACGATCAAGATTACATTACTATGCAAAGATTAACATACACACCTTGGTCTGTCATCTGCCCTGATTGAAAATTTTCTGGAAAGCTTCGACGCTCAATGGCATCTTCAGAATTCAGAATCAAGTTCGATGCTGGCGTCCGACTAAGAGAGAGTGCAAGGATGCCGGGGGCGGTGGCAAAAGGGATAAGTGCCAAGGTAGGAAGATGCATGAGGGCGTGCAAGCAAATGTATTACAGAAAAAGACCGGCTATTTTCAAATAAATGGAGGAGTGATGGCGTTATATGGTTAGAGGACGATAATGAAGATTGAGGCCGTCGTTTGTTAGTTACGCAGTCAGAAGGAAAGACCAGCTTTTCTTGGGACACAATATCAATCCTGTTGAAAATAGTGGATCGATAACTTGATGGATTGTGTGGCTTATTGGCCTCTTAAATATACAAATACAAATACTATGTACGGTAATAGTAGTAACCAATGAAATACAACCATGGTCACGTCACAAAAGTATTTGCGCGTTATGTAAGGAATGAGAAATTAAATTCATAGAAAGCCAATGCCTTTAGAGCCCATTCAAACATGTTGAAATGTTGATTTTGTTGTGTTTTTCGCTTAATGGGCTCGGGTGACTCCGCTGAGGCAGCACCGGCATTGTCAGCGGAGTTTTAAAAGCACTCTACCTTCGACACTCATGGGGGCATCATCTTATCAATTAAACCTCCACTCCCTTCTGGCTCCTGGAAGGGAGATCGTCTCAGAGTATATAAATGTTACTCTGTTGCAGTGTATGGAGGAACTATTGCAGCAAGAACAGCCACAGTCTACTCCT
>JABCKL010008525.1:0-17639 GCA_018851305.1 Calocybe cyanea
GCCCACGAAGAAGCATTTATCAAAAAGTGGTGAATTCAAACGACAACTATGTTGCATCCTTTACTAGACCTCAAAACGTGAGACGTCATATGTGATTGTGTGAGTCTCACCTATTCATGGACCGCTGATTAAACCTCGCCACTCGTTTGTCGGGGACGTTAAACCTTCGTGTATACATCATGCTGATGTCTTCTTTCAAAAACAGGCACACGAAGCCGCCCTCACAATTATCGAGTCTGTAATAAACGGTTCGCGGCAAGGTAGGCAATCTTCAGTGTAACATCAATCTCAAAGCCAAGTTACTGAATTGCACCAATCTTGCTTCTTTTTTTTTTCTTTTTTTCGTCAGCGACTCACTCTCTCAACATATTACAGATGCACACCCGAAAGCGCCGGCATATGGGTCGACGCCTCCTGGGGAGAAGCTGGTGCTTAAGAGCGCCTGTGATCCGTGTGCTCAATCTGGATTGTCTTGTAACGGTTATCACCCTTGCAATGAGCTTCAGGACCTCTTTTAACTTTCCCCGAGATGAAAATCTGCTTCCATCTGACGGATATGTGACGGACACGTGTGTCCAACGCAAGTGTCATTGCTCGTTCGATGTATCACGGAAAGCTTTGATACCTTCGATACCACTAACCGCCGCACCTGATCTGGCCAAGCACTCTCCTCACGGTGTATGTCCACACTTACTGTGATCCGTCCCTGGGCCACCAATCTAATGATACGACTACTCAATGAAAAAGATCCCAGCTACCAGGAGCCACCGAAGATTCTATCATCTCCCATCCGAAACTGAGAGCACACAAACGAAATTCTTCCCAACCCCAACAACAACGGTGTCCGATCCCTCCGTCCTCTGTTGTACTCGACCTTCCTGAATCTCCTCCTAAAAGCAGCAAATCAGAGGGATCGCACATTCAGACGACGCCAAAGAGTCCACCGCGAACACTAAAGCCTTTAGCGGCAGTAGGTGGTAGGAGTCCTCGGCTGAGGAAACGTGAACTCAAGGTGGAGTCTGATGGACTCGGGTTGTCGCCAGCTTTCACACAAACGTCGTTGATAGATTTAACGACGCACGAAGAATCGCAGCAGGAGCAACAACCGCGGCCGAGCTCAGCGGGTCATAATAGAGAGGCCATGGGAATGTTCGATGGGTCTTTATTGATGAGGAGATCTGATTCTGGAAATCATATTGGTGTTGAAGAGAAGGTCAACGGTGATGATGATGATGATGATGATGATGATGATGATGACGGAGCCATGCAGGGGAGTAGAGTTGAGAGGTCTCCCGTCAGGTGCTCGACGCCCTCTTTCCGGATCTAACTAAACTCACCTTACGCCAGGCTTGATTTTTTTTTTTTTTTCGAATAGACTAGTATCTCAATCGTGTGGTATATTTTTTTTTCTCTTCTTGAGTATTGAACCGCTGGCTGGAAAAAAGTCATTCAGAGAAAATGAGACGAAGTGAGGACAACAAATTGAAATGAGAATGCAAACAGACTACTACTCGTGATTAATCACGCTACTTATCTATGGTCTTTCTTGAAGCTAGTTCAAATGTCATCTATTACCTTCGATTAAAAGAGTCACGTCCACGTAACATGTGCTACCATCTCAGACAACCGGGGACGAACCTGCTAGTAGCGGTGATAAGAGAGGGCTTGAGAGTCTACAACGATGGTTGGCGTAGAATATCATGGCTACATGGTTTTCCAACGCTTCGTGCCAAGGCTAGGATACAAGAGTCTTGCCTAAAATTCTGAACTGCACCGGGCCAATGATGGGCGAGAATCCAAGGCGCAAATTTCCCTTCCATATAGGTTATGTCAGGTAACCGTCGGTGTGGGCTAAAAAGCAACTTATAGTACGCAGTAAACGAGTCTGCCTGTAAAGATGTGAAAAATACCAAGCTTCTAATTTCTAAGCGCAAAGAAAATGTCTAAAAGCGGATTCAACATCCGGCAGAATAGGTCCCAATGTCCTGGTTTTCGTATAAAATTTGCCTGTCTGGGTTACTGGATCGCAACGTCTATAAACCGTTCTGGTTCCGATGCGTCAGAGCCTGTACGCGACGGAGCATTAGATCATCTACGGCACCAAAAGAGAAGACCAGGAATCAGGTGGCTGTACGATATACAACAGTGAGCATATTATAAAACTCTGATAGCTCAATGAAGCGACCAGGACTTGAAACAAATTGAGTGTAGATCAACACGACGGTATGAAAAGAAAGAAGAAAATGACGTCATGGTTATGTTGCTGACAGAACTACGGCCGAGTCTTTGAAATCTCAATTTTCTCTACACTCTCTGAATCTAATGTCCTCGGATGCTCTGGCTTAAATACTTCGTGTCAATCGCTCTCGGGTGCCGAGGGGTGATAGATTCGGCATTGATGGTGACTGTGATGTGACCCAGAATTTTCAAACAATATGGGAATGGGCTATCTCACGCTGGCACGACGATTCCCAACCTTTGAAAACTATTTTTCTCCTTGTGAATCGACATATCTACAGCTAATCCGCATGCGCACATTCAGACACAAGCCAGGGGCATATAAATACATTCCCGACCCGTATTTTCAAAAATATTCAAACGCCTTGTGCGCGATAGCACCTATCACTCCAAAGAAGCTCATTGTGTTGATAGTCGCTGGTGTGTGTCCTTATATCTCTGGTTAATCTCAAAATCCATCATTCTCGTGTGTTAGATTGAGAGCCCGCAATTCAATTAGTCTTTCTTCATTTCGTACCGCTGAACAACACGACTTTACCTTGTGCTTCCCCAAAACTTTGTTTGTTGCACGAACCCGTTGAACCACTTTTATATTGGAGAGCTGAAATGTTAAAAAGACCCGATAAATCAGTCCAGGCGTTATTCTGACACCTGGGTGCAGATTTCTACCCATATAACCTTGCACACGACGCTTGGTAAGTATGGTTATGCGTATCGAAAGTTTGAGAACAGCATTAAAGGCCTTCGATGGTCCGGCGAATCGGAACAACACTCTTGTTATCACGGCTTCTGCATTACCTAGTTCTTTCTATCCTCCAAAACGAACCGAGCCATTGAACTCTAGAATCCACTTCGCGCTCTCACAGCTCGATGCCAATCTTTCTCATCCTACCTTGGGCCCTGTCATCTTAAATCGGCCAAAGGCTGACAATCTCCTTGACGACTTTATTGAAGACATGGAGAAAGATAGTGAAGACATTTGGGACAAGCTACTCGCGAACGACTTCTGTGCTAAAATGGCTAGGAGGGATCCAAAGGCCACTGACGACAACTTTAAATGGTACATGGTTGTAAGTTAAATTGACTATTTCAAGTCACTTTTCTACATCCTTTCGCGTTTGAAAACCAGCAAGTTTGGATGCAGTCGCTAGCGACATTATCAAGAAATATACCGGATATATGATAAGTGCAACTCAAGGCCACACAGAGGATTGGTTTAGGTGAGCTCGCCTCTTCGAATATCCCACTTGGACTGTCTGGAGTGCGATAACTCAGCCTCCATGTCATCACTTTACTTTGCCTTATGGTAAGAAGCATCGTTTTTCCCATTCTGTCCCCCACCCTCCCCCCATTCTGACGAAAGTGTAGTCCTACAATATAATCACTGTTGCGTTCGACAAACAGTCAAACACTATCAAAGGTACAAGTTTCCTAGCTCAGCCTTACGCACTCTTACGTCATTGGTTCAACTACAATGCACGAAAAACAGACACGCTGTTCTAAAAGAACTGGGTCGCAATTAACCTTCGGGCCAGTAGTCTAATCGAGATATACACGCATGTACTTTTGATCCGTCAGACCCATCATTTATACAAAAACCTTGGCCCTTTTCCTTTTTTCCTTTTTTAATAGTTTTTGAATGATAATGTTCCAAAGTACAATCCGAATGAAAGAGTTCATTGGAACCAGCTTTTCCGAAAGTCGTTTCATATGGAACTCGATTTTTGGAGAGCTGCGTTGACGGGTAAAATCCACTAAAAGAAAAATCTCCTATGTTTTGCATTGTCGACTATGCACTTTGTACTCCTTGAATATATCTTCCGATATTGGATTTACATCCCCTAATAAGGGTACTACTATAAAAACCTCTGTGGCAAAGGCTTACTAGATTTGCTTCTGCAAGAACCCAAAAAAAGGTGAAAAGAACAACACCCATCTCCAACTTAATATTTATAGCCGCTGATCACAAAGACGACTCATGGACATGCGCATGGACTGTTGACTTCTTGGGTTAGCCAAGCCATCCCTGAGCCATGTTCTTGGTTCTAGAACCCGACTCGCTCCAGCGGCTCCCGCTCCGAGCCGAGCCAGTGGACCAAGTCATAGCTAGTAAATGGGGAAGGCGCAAAGGTCAGCTGTCAGAGCACCAGAGATAAAATGAAAGCGGGGAGGTCTCCATAAAGGTGTACCTCGTGAGGAACGTCGTGTTCACCAGGAAGTGCAGAAGCAATCTTGTACGAAATTCGAACTGATCGTTCACAAGCATGGCTTGGCGATGTTCCTGCATCACCCAGTTGAAAACCAGCCAGTAACATACGGGGGATCAACAAAGCGGTACAAGATAGATGTTGCTCATACAGGATCAAAACACACAGAAAAGTCACATGGGTTTGTTTACTGGGTAGAGACGCAATTATTGTTGATGACGGTCATGAATGAGCATTGGAGACTTGGTGGGAGTGTTCCCCCAAGTGAGCTTTATTTCTCAGAAGCTGAAGACGTCGCGAAGTTCAATCATCTGGGGAGCTCGGAACACAATATGAACTTGGGCCGCAAAGATGCTAGGTTTTATGTAAGATGAGGGCACCGGAGATATAACGAACGCGAGTCTCCCAATACATGCATATCTCGTGGTCATCCATACCAAAAAGCCCAAGGCAAACCTTGTTTCCAATTTAAGCACGATTCTGAAAGCTTATGACTCTAACACACTTCTATTCCGTGTGCGGCAGCGTGTCAAGGTTTCTGTCAAGCGCCATGCGACCATGTTTGGTATTCAGAGGCACAAAGTGTATAAAATCACGGTCAAAAAGTGGCATCTAAGCTCAAGTGGTTTCCACTACTCTCAAGTCCATTGCTCTTCACATTTTTCAAATTTACTGGTCTCATTGTCTCAAACATGTCTGGCGACACACCTATTTCTGACACTGACTCTATTTTTGCACGTGCATACGCCAATGCTATCAAGACGAAATTTGGCGTGGAAGTTGGCCAGAATTATTGCATCCTCACGAGTCCAGTCACCCAGCGTGGAATAGCCGCTGGCGACCTCATTTTCCCAGAGATGACTAATTATCTCATGTACAAGTTCTGCGACTCTCTTCAATACTCCGACAATCCTACCTACACCGGGGGTTCACCCGGAAGCTACATTCAACAATTGAGCAGGTATTTACTTTCGTTTGAAGATTGATCATTTCTTACTGTCTCTTGCTGCAAGTTATATTGATTGGGTCAAAACGGTGAGACCGAAAAGATTTCTTCAGGACTCAACGGTCTGATGACTATTTAGAAAAGCAACCCTTCCCAGGTGGTTGCAATAAAAATGGCTGACGCCCGTGATGCCTTCACGGCTGCGGACGACAAATACTGGAAGGAAGTAGGGAATGGACAAACGCAATTCAAAGAAGTCAAAGACCTTTATCCAGCCACAATGACTTTTTGGACTTGGGCTAACAGCTACTTCCCTCCCATTGCCACCGCTGAAAAAACGCGCAAAAGCGCGCAAGGCAAGCTATACCAAGCCATGAATGAATACTTTGGCCCGGATGCTGCGATACTTGCAGGATATATGGATAACATTACTGGCGCACTAGGTTCCATCCGGATGCCAGGGTCAGTCCTTTAACTACTTTCGTCAACATACGTCTAGTAACACTGGCCTTAGCTATACATGGACGGCTTGCTCGATGATAAAGACTTGATCGCTGATACGATCAAGTATGCCAACGGCGGAGATGAACCTCATGACGACACGGATCAGGCCGTCAAACAGTCAATCGTCCAGGTGCCATCGTTTAATTTTGGATTTGATAGTAGCACTGTGAACGATTGGATCATGCGATCCTGGAACGGTGCACCCCGAGACAACATCCTAAAGGTCGACATCGACCTAGGACTTCAAACAAGATGGGAAGAATAGGGTTTCACCGAAATCAAAGGTGGAGGCAACGTTGGGTACTGGCCATTCTTTTCCGTGGAGGTGAACACCGGCGAAACGACGGAAAAGAGCTCATTGAGGACCGAAGGCCAAGAAACTGACGTTTCTCTTCAGCTCTCCATGATTGACATTCAGAAGTTTGATATCCGACCCGGCGGCTGGTGAGGAGTTCAACATTGATTTATATTGAACTCACAGTATAATAACCCTGCAACTTCACCAGGGATGTCGCCAACATCAAGGTTTTGTTCCCTGATCGGGCTGACGGCGCGCCCGCTGACGTCCTGGGTCCCAAGTTTGCCCAAGTCACCTCCGTTATTGTTGGATACGATGTCGAGTTACAACTTAACTTTGCGGAGAGCATGAGAAGCGAAGTACACGACTTGTTTCAAAAGGCTGTGGATGCTAACGGGAAATTGAGCATTTTCGGATTTGATATTACTGGGGGGGCCAGTGGCAGCAACAGTGACAGGGTTAACACCAGCTTCGACGATGTCAAGTGGGATAGACAATCGGGCACAATGACCTTGGCGCCCTCCAAAGGCCAGGTGTATCCCACTGTCCTCGGCGTCATTTGTCAGCGCTTCGATTGAACCCTTACTTACCAACTGGTCACTGTATCGGTCGGCATTTTGTTTGTGACTTGTACTTGTAGCCTAGCTCGTCGAAATTACCAGGAATATATGTTTTTGTGACGCGCAGAGTTCATTGGTAATCACAGCTCACTGTTGTGAGTAAATGCGGAAGTTAGGATAGTGTTTGAATTTTATTGGTTGCAGCTTTGAGTTTGCAATGCGCATCAAAATGACAAAGAGGAGTAAGATGTTGGCGAACCTTGTTAGTTAGGGCTGCGGGAAATAGCTGGACCACTATGTATTTTCCTCAAGTGCACCAGCCATATCATACCCTGTGCTCAAAACAGCACTAAGTACTTGTAGTAGGTCCAAAAAGTGAAACAACAACAGATCAGCATTGTTTACAAGGACATCAAATCTTCCATGGATTTGAACTGCTTTTTGTGCTATGTCAAAGAGCTTCTCCAATGGAGACATGACATACAGTTTGAGGACATCAGTACCTTGTGCTCTCACATCCTCAGGTAGGGGCATCCAATTTTATCAATTAGTACAGTTCACCAAAGCCAGCTGGTGTATCAATGCGATCGGCTTGAATGAACACAGGGTAAAATACCATGTATGGAAAGAAATAAACAAACAAATGACCTTCATCAGGAAAATGTCATATAGCTTGAAATGGGCTTGAATGCTTGGTTCAAGCATTTCAAGCATTTTCAAGGTCATTTGGCATGTCTTGGCTCAAGAAGGCTCAGTTTGATTTGAGAGTAGATTTGGACTGTTTTGGCCATCTTGAGGCTCTTGATTTTTACTTGAGGCATTCTTGGACTTTTTTATGAAAATATTTTGGGTTCATATTAAGTAGTAGTGATGAATTACAGCTTAAGATGATATATGGCTTGGAAGTGCTTGGAAGAATTACAATTGCTTGGAGGCATCTTGGGAGTATGGATAAAATTTTCAAGGATTCTCAAGGAAATTTCCAAGAGGAGTCCTTTGTCATAAATTCATTCACTTCCCATAATCACCAAGATTAATCTTATCTATCAAGGACAGTTGTAGATAATCAGTAGTCACATACACAATCATTTGTCTTTGCATTCATTACTAAGACATATGACTACTCACATGATCAAACCTTATTATATACTATCAAACCTTATTATATACTATCAAACCTTAATAGTTGCACACCTTATATTCAGATTCCTGAGCTTGAAACCTCAGTCTTGGGTTGGTGTTAAACTGCTATTGGGAATAACACAATGACAAAGAAATATCCCATTCCAATCCTGGTCAACATATGCACATTCCAAACCATGGCATCCAAAATAGCTGAAGCCAAAGCCAACAAACAAAGGAAATCATTTGAAGAAATGGTTCCCAAAACATATGACAAATATTTGAAAAGGACTGCTTTGACAAACTCCCTCCATGATGCCCATGGGACCACACTATCAAACTGATTCCTGATGCGAAACCCATTGACTGCAAGGTATACTCCCTGAGCCACTCATAACAGATGGAATTAGATAAATTCCTCAACAAAAACCTGAAAACTGGATGCATTTAACTGTCAAAATCCCCAATGGCATCACCATTTTTCTTCATCAAAAAGAAAGACAAATCTCTCCAACCAGTTCAAGATTATTGGAAATTAAACAATATGGCAATCAAGAACCGATATCTGCTACTATTAATACAAGAAGTGATTGACAAACTAAAAGGATCACATTACTTTACAAAAATGGATATCGGATGGGGATGCAACAACATGCAAATAAAGGACAGCAATGAATGGAAAGTGGCATTCTGGACCAATTGAGAATTATTTGAACCCCTCAAAATGTTCTTTGGACTCACAAACTCCCTGGCCATGTTCCAAACAATGATGAATGCTCTCTTCAAAAAAGAATTGATAGAGGGCAAGTAATCATTTATATGGACAATATACTCACACTGGGAAGGACATTAGAAGAACACCAACAAATCATAAAACATGTTCTCCAAATTTTAAAAGAAAATAAACTATTCCTAAAGCCAGAGAAATATTTGTTTGAACAAGACCAAGTGGAATGCCTCAGACTAATTGTCTCACACAATGAAGTATGCATGGATCCTGCCAAGGTGGAAGCAGTAAAACACTGGCCGCAACCAAACAAAAAACAAGGAGTACAACAATTCCTCAGATTCATGAACTTCTACAGACGATTTATCAAGGGATTTTCCAGAGTTGTAAAACCCCTAATGGAACTCACTGGAAAAGTGGAATGGCAATGGACAGACCAACAAACTGAGGTGTTTAAAGAATTCAAGAAGTGCTTAACCACAGCACCAATGCTAGCCATACCAAATGACAATGGAAAATTCTGGATAGAGGTAGATGCATCAGATTATGCAATTGGAGGAATACTATCACAAGAACAAGCAGATAGTAAATTGAAGCCCATAGAATATATCTTCCATGCCTTAAATACCACTGAACAAAATTATGAAATATATAACAAAGAAATGTTAGCTATCATGATAGTGTTAGAAGAATGGTGACAATACCTACTAGAAGCAAAACTACCCTTTGAAATATATACAGACCATAAAAACCTACAGTACTTTAGAAAACCCCCAAAACTAAACAGACAACAGGCTCAATGGACCACAGAACTCCAGGACTACCTATTCATGCTATACGATTGCCTGGGAAATCAAAATGGAAAGGCAGACTTCCTGTTGAGACAAGCAGGTCATGAGAAGAGGGGGAAAGACAACAAAAGTGTTATTCTCCTCAAACTGGAACAATTCTGTGCCATAACAATATGTCAAGGAGGAAACTTGGTCACCAGAAGTGGATAAATTTGCCAATCACATCAGAGATCTTGCATATGTCACAAATTCTTTTTATTTATCACATTCATCACAATCTAATCTAAGACAACAGACAATATTATAGATAAGATAAGATAACAAAGTACATACATTTGTTACAAAGCACATGATCATTCACATGACCAAACCTTATTACTTACCATCAAACCTTAATAGTTCTGCACTATATATTTACAAAGCTGAGTTTGAATTGTCAGTCTTGGGTTGGTCTCTTACCGCTATCATCAACACTCACTGTCAGAAGTAGCTAGTTAGTGTCAGTCCCCAATACAAACTTTTTACCTACATCTTTCCAAACATAAGTTGAAGGTTGAGTCTAGACACTGAGACACATGTTGAGAGTGTTGCTGACAAAAACCCAAGACTTACCCTGTCTCCTTGTCATTTTTGCACCCTCTTGAATTTTCACTTGCCATTCCTCTCTCACCCCTTGTCAAACCCTTTTTCAAACTCTATATCCCCACTTCCCTCACACCAACACAATCAAACCTATTCAGAACACCAGATTTTGAACAAAACAATATGGACAATCCACAGAACCCCCTGTCAAATCCACCTACCCCCATGGAGATTTGGAACACCCTGTTTCATTGGCTCCAATCCCTGTTCAATCTCATCACCTCTATAATCCCATTCTACAAACAGTCAAGCCAGGCAACAGAACAAATTGCCAAAACCATCACTCAATACACAATCACCAATATCCAACACACTACTGAGGGAAAACGCCTGAAACATGAGGCACCCACAGACTATGACAGAAACCCAGAAAAGGCTGAGCGCTGGATCAAGGCACTTACATTCTACTTGGATTCCATGTGCATCACAGAAGCAATTGAATGAATCAGATACACCATCTCCAACATCAAAGGTGGAAAGAACGATATAGCTGAAAACTTTGCTGATAAGAAATGGGATGATGTCATGGATGGAAAGACCCAGACCTGGAATGAATTCAAAGATGAGTTCATTGCCTACTTCCTCTACACAGATTCAAAAGAAATGGCCAAAAGAAAACTCTGCCAATTGGTGCAGGGTGCCCTCACAGCTGAAGAATTTGTACTGACATTTAAGACACTTGGAACATGCTCAGGATACTCAGAGGAAGACCTTGACTGGTTCAAAGAGAAACTGAACAGAGAACTCAGAAAAAAGATTCAGGACCTTGAGACAAAGGACTTGCTCAAGAAATGGCAATGTGTTGCAGTTCGATTAGATAGGAACTGGCGCCAAGCTAAAGAATGGGAGAAGCTACATGGCCTCACCCAAGAAAGGAAACCTGGACTGAATCCACAACCACAGGTACCATGTGCCAATGACACTCCCTCTTCCACTTCACAACCCTCCCCATCCAACCCCGCCTCCACCTCCAATGTCATACCTATGGACATTGGTTGGTTCAGAAAAGAAGGATGCTGCTTCAAGTGTGGAGAAAAAGGACACTTGAGCAAGGACTGCACCAAACCACAAAAGTACAACGTGCGAGGTGTTGAAACCAGATTAGATACCGAGTCAGCAAAGAAAGATGCCAACAAAGTAGAAAAATTGAAGGAAGAGATAGCGATTATGAGAGACATAGTCACTAATCTGAAGAAGGGTATTCAGGAGGGCAAGAACTGAGCATGTGTTCTAAGGCCCAGAAAGCCACTTTAGTTAGGAATTCTGTAATCATCCCAGAACTAGTTTCTAATGAAGACTGGATTAACAACAAAGCAATTGTGCAATTCAGAAAGGAAAGATTTGAAAACAGAACCCCTCAACACATGGCCAGGATGCTATTCCTACAACGGACGGATATGGTGCTCGTGTTGCTATGGAATTGGACCCATGGCACCAGACAAAAAGAAGTGACTGGTGACCTCCTCCTTTGGATCAATGGACTAATGGATATGGATGTCATCAAGGCACTCATGGAACTATCCGAACCAAGAAAACATGTTTGGAGAAACCATGGAAATCAGCTTGACATTCCTCTCATAATCCAGATGCTAGATGATAGATGCTCAATCACTAGCATGGGACTCTTAGACAGTGGAAGTACTGGCACATGCATAGACAAAGATTTTGTAAGCAGGAATCAGATAATGACCATTACAAACAGAAGTCAACATACATGTGTTTCAAACCACGACATCAAAAATTGCAGAAGCAAAAACCAACAAACAGAAGAACTCATTTGAAGAAATGGTTCCAAAGACATATCATGAATATCAAGAGGTGTTTGAAAAGAACTCTTTTGATGAACTACTGCTATGACACCCATGGGATCATGCCATAGAACTCATCCCTGGCTTCAAACCCATTGATTGCAAGGTATACCCCTTAAGTCCTTTGGAACAAATGGAACTGGATAAGTTCTTAGATGAAAACCTGAAAACTGGATGCATCCAACCATCAAAATCCCCTATGGCATCCCCATTCTTCTTCATCAAAAAGAAAGATGGATCTCTCTGACCAGTTCAAGATCACCGGAAGCTGAATGACATGACAATCAAAAATAGATATTGGCTTCCACTCATACAAGAACTGATTGATAAACTCATCACGATACTTCACAAAGATGGATATCTGATGGGGGTACAATAACATGAGAATTAAGGAAGGTGATGAGTGTAAAGTGGCATTCCGGACCAACAGAGGACTATTCGAACCCCTTGTGATGTTTTTTGGACTTACCAATTCCCTGGCCATGTTTCAGACTATAATGAATGCCCTATTCAAAGAAGAAATTGACAAAGGACAAGTAATCATATACATGGATGACATACTTGTACTTGGAGGGACTCTAGTCAAACACAGGAAAATCACAAAATGCATCCTACAGATTCTGAAAGAGAACAAGCTCTTCCTAAAACTGGAAAAATGCTCATTCAAACAAGACCAAGTGGAATATCTTGGACTAATCGTCTCACATAATGAAGTACGCATGGACCCAGCAAAAGTGGAAGTGGTAAAGAACTGGCTGCAACCAACTGAAAAACAGGGAGTACAACAATTCCTCAGGTTTACAAACTTCTACTGATGATTCATCAAGGGATTCTCAGGCGTCACAAAGCCTCTCACAGAACTAACCAGAAAGTCGGAATGGCAATGGACAGACTGACAAACCAAGGCATTTAAAGAACTAAAGAAGTGCTTAACAATGGCACCAGTATTAGCCATACCAAATGATAATGGAAAATTCCAGATAGAGGTTGATGCATCGGACTATGCAATCAGAGGAATATTATCACAAAAACAAGTAGATAGTAAATGGAAGCCCATAGCATACATATCCCATGCCTTAAACACTACTGAATGAAACTATGGAATATACGACAAAGAAATGTTAGCTATTATGGTAGCATTAGAAGAATGGCAACAATACCTACTAGGAGCCAAATTACCCTTCGAAATATATACAGACCATAAAAACTTACAGTATTTCAGAAAACCACAAAAACTAAATAGGCGACAGGCTTACTGGACTACTGAACTACAAGATTAACCTCTGATCTGTTCCCTCTGTTTGTTACTACATCACTTTGTCAAGCCCTTTACATATTTGTCTGATTCCTTCATTATGAACTCCGGATTACTCTGGACTACTCTGCAATTTCCAATGCACTTGTAGTATATAAGTACCTAGTACTCCAGCTGTATTCCTTAGTTCAAATATCAACTTAGTTTTCCTCTCACTCCTCAAATCGACTCGTCTCTCTCTGAAATCTCGGACTCGAGGATTCAAAGGGCACAACATATAAGTTGAGGCTGAAGTCCTTCTGCATTACTCTGAGTCAACTCCTGAACTCCAGTCATCTCCACATTGCTCTGGGTTGCTCCGGAATGAATTATCGTTTTATTCTTAAGTTCCTTGCATTGACTTAACAGAACGTCATTCTTCTCAAACCAGAACAATTTTGCGCCATAACCATACAAGGAATTGACGACAAAATCATGACACAAATCAAGGCCAACAAATCACAGGAACACCTAATCACACAACACCTCATGGCAAAAACTGCAGGATGGAAGGAAACCAAGGGCATAGTCATGTGGTATGAACAGATCTATATGCCAAAAGATGCAAAACTCCAAGAGCAGATCATCTGGGAAAATCATGACCTCCCATGAGCTGGACACCTGGGACAAGCCAAGACATACGAACCCATAACCTGTGACTACTGGGGGCCCAGACTCTGTGCCAACATCACTAAATACATAAGCAGCTGTGAGAAATGCCAACAGATGAAGCCAAAATGTTCACTTCCCCATGCCCCCTTGCAACCCAACAGCATCCTGACTAAACCATGGGAAATCATTACCATGGACTTCATTGGGCTGGTACTGGAATCCAACAGCTACAACCAAATAATGGTCATCGTTGATTGGTTTACAAAAAGAGCTATATTTATTCCCATGCACGACACCATCACAGCACTAGGAACAGCTAAGGAATTCAGGGAACACATCTTCAAGAAACACAGACTGCCAAAGAAAATAACCACAGACCACGGACCACAATTCAATTCCTCCTTCACAAGGGAACTATTTAAATTACTGGGAATCACTCATAATATGTCTACCATCTACCATCCCCAAACTGATGGACAGACAGAAAGGGTCAACCAGGAAATTGAACAATATCTCAGGGTCTACATTAATCACTGCCAAGATGATTGGGCTGAATGGATCGCAATTGCACAATTCACATACAACAACAAAGTTCACATGGCAACCGGCTACTCACCCTTCTTTCTAAATTATGGAATCCACCCCTGGAAAGGAACAGCACCAAAGGGAGAAACCAAGTCTCTGGAAGCAGACAAATCTGCCAACAACATGCACCGAATAAGGACCAAAGCGGAATCATCATTGAAACAGGCAGCCAAACAGATGAAAATTGGGTATGACCACTATTGGAAAGAACAGCAAAAATACGAGATTGGAGATCTCATATACCTAGAAGCCACCAATCTCAAGACCCAAAGACCAGCCCAGAAACTTGACAACAAATGCCAAGGACTCTTTAAGATCGTTGCCAAAGTCGGAAGATTGGCATACAAATTAGACCTCCCACATTCCTGGACACTAAAACACCCAACTTTTAATGAATCACTCCTTACTCCTTTCAACCTCCCCACCTTCCCCTCTCAGGAAAAACTGCTGCCGCCTGCCCCCATAACTGATAAAGAAGGAGAAACCTAGCATGAATTAGATGAAACCATTGATTTCCAATCCTGAGGCCAAGATTTCCAGTACCTTGTAAAATGGACTGGTTACAGACCCAAAGAATACATGTGGGAACCACACCACAAGATCCTAGAAGACGTCCCTGATGCTGTCGCCGACTTTCATTGCAAACACCCTGCCACCCCTTGTCCCCTTGACATCCCCCTGGACGTATTTAAAGTTGATATTGAACACAACACTCAATTATATGACTTCCCACTTTGACAATGAATAACTACACCCTTTACTATTATATTATAACCACCATTCTTTTTATCTTCTACATCCTCCAAACTTTATGTGAATGGGTCACATACCAAATTGAACACCGGCATGACTCTAAAGCAGCACGAGACCTGGAGAGGAATTTTGAAGAAGTTGGACTGATACCCATCCAACAAGAAAGAAGGGAATAATCACGAGGATGTGATCCCTTAAAGGAGGGGTAATGTCATGGATTCTTTCTATTTATCACATTCATCACAATCTAATATAAGGCAACAGATAATATTGTAGATAAGATAAGATAACAAAGTACATACATTCATTACAAAGCACATGATCATTCACATGACCAAACCTTATTACTTACCATCAAACCTTAATAGTTCTGCACCATATATTTACAAAGCTGAGTTTGAATTGTCAGTCTTGGATTGGTCTCTTACCACTATCATCAACACTCACTGTCAGAAGTAGCTAGTTAGTAGTCAGTCCCCAATACAAACTTTTACCTACATCTTTCCAAACATAAGTTGAAGGTTGAGTCTAGACACCAAGACACATGTTGATAGCATTGCTGACAGTTGCCAATTTCCACCATAAACATCCCTCTGCTCCATGGCCTCTAAAACTACCACAACAGCTTTTTAAGGTTAATATAGCTGATAATGCACATCTATATTTGTTCCCACTTTGACATCCAACTGTCAAAATACCATGGCCCAAAACCTCAATCTTTTCATTCTCTGTGATCAGTGTTCTCCTTCTCTCCATAATAATCTATATCATTGTCATCCACACCTTGCAGGCTCATGCCCTCCAAATCTTGTGAGGTTGTTTGCAACTACAATCAAGAGGTACAAAATCTCATCAAGCCATTTCAAGACATGAGGTTGATGCCCTCTTCATCCCAGCCCTCTTCCCACCATTATTCAAGTCTGCTTGAGTCTGAAATGGTTTAATTGCAGGGAAACAATCTTAAAAGAGGGGGTAATGTCATAAATTTGTTCACTTTCCATGATCACCAAGATTAATCTTATCTATCAAAGGACAGTCATAGATAATCAGTAGTCACATGCATAATTATTTGTACAATCAATATTCTTCTTTCCACATTCATTACCAAGACACATGACTACTCACATGACTAAACCTTATTGCTCTACATCAAACCTTAATAGTTCCACAGTATATATTTAACAAGCTGAGTTTGAATCACCAGTCTTGTGTAGCAATAGTAGTAACAACTACAAACCCTTTCAAAAAGCCTTTTATATCACTTCCAATAAGTTGAAGGTTGAAGTCTAGATGCCAAGACAGATTGTTGATAGTGTGTCATATCCATGCCAAATCCATCATGTGACCTCATCAATACTGTTGAAGATAACTCTGCAACTCTGGAATAACTCTGCACTGCTCTGCTTATTCATTAGAATGTTCAATTACAAATTGGAGAACTGTGGAGGGTCTTTGGACCCACCAACCCTATTAAGGACACTGAAGAAAAGCTGAATCACCTCTGGATGAAATACTCTGAGAACATCACTTCATACAATACAGAGTTTCAGACACTAGCCCGTCAATCTCACTGGCCTGATGGCCCCCTTTGCCACTTCTACTATAGAGGCTTACCCACATGCATCAAAGATGCTCTAATGATTTGCAAATGCAAACTGGAGGACCTCTGTGAACTCCAATACACTGTGGAACAGATCAATGATTGCTACTGGGAATGCCAACACAAGAAGTCAAGGGATGGTAATAGAAACACCTTCAATTTGTCAAACTCTAATAAGGGTTCAAGTTCTTCCAACTCCAAATACTCCAACTCCAATACTCCGAGCACTTCTGACTCTCATAAAAAATCCAGTTCATCCAGCAAATCCTCCAATAACTCAAAATCTACCTCATCCCATAAATCCAAAGACACCAAAACCCCCTCCCCACTTGCAGACAAACTCAGATCTGATGGCAAACCTAAAAAAGAAGAATGCCAATGCTGCTTTGATAACAACCTATGCATGTTTTGTGGCAACTCTGGCCATAAAGCTAAGGAATGTCCTAAATCTACTTCCAAGGCTACTAAAGCTCGTGCTACTCAGGTAGTTGAGTCTGATTTGCTGGAGTCCTCAGACTCTGAGTCTGAATCAAAAAATTAACCAGCAGCCCCCAGGACCCTGTGCAGCCTGGCGACTGTGTTGTTCCCAACTGCACAGAAGGGTATTGCAGACTCAATGCATCCGCTCTTTCCAAACATGATCTGAACTCCTTTCTCATTTACATCTGCTCTTATTATCATTCCATTTCCTTCACTGGCCTTCTTGATTCTGGCTCCTCTCATTGTTTCATTGATTCCAATTTCATCCATTCTAATAAACTCTGAACCACTCTGATCACACCACTCTGACTCATCCTGTTCAATGGTACTTCAAATAACCACATCACAGAAACCTGCGAGCTACCCATAACCTTTCCAACTGGAGACACCCAACTTCTGACCTTTCTGGTAACCCCCCTTGATGCAAACTACAGCATTGTTTTTGGACTAAACTGGTTGACCCAATACAATC
>JABCKL010008526.1:0-13980 GCA_018851305.1 Calocybe cyanea
GAGACTTTGCCTTCCCCATCCAGGTACAAACAGTCCGTTAAGGTGCTCGTATAAGACGAGATCAGAGTAGATTTACTGATGTCTCGTGAAACTGCATCCGAGTCCGTGAATTTGAGTACAGTCTGCCAGACAGATTGCAACTCCGCAGGATTCAAGGGGCAAGCTTGGGAAGAATCTTGGTAACAGTTGTATACTTCCTCAAAATCCCAATTTAATTGGTCGTTCTCGTTGACATCAAGGATGAAACCATACTGAGCCAGAAGCTGCGCATTAGTCAAGGTTTCCCCGTAGGTATTGAAGACTTCTTCGTTAGGCTGGACAGAAGTTACGGAAACCATTTCGTAGTAAGAATCAAGCTCATTCCCTAGGTCGGAGTTGACGCTGTCGCGCAACTGACGAAAACTTTGTCTCTGTGGTTCAAGAGCGTCATGAGGACACTGCTCCAACAATCCGCAGTAGGAGCAAACGTCGAATTCGGTCTAGATAAACTAGGGCTAAGCATTGATCTGATGCGAAACTTTCGTTTGGTTACCTCGAGATGAACATGGTTTCCCTGTGAGTGATTGAAGCTTCGTAGTCATAAGGTATCGCACATATGTCCGGAATTAAGGTACGTACATATCGGCAACCGGGACAAGTGATAGCCCATGAAATGCGTCAACAAGGAATGCCCTGGATGAAACAAGTGCGTAGGCACGATAAAACCCACTGAGACTTGGCTTCTTTTCCGGATCAAAATTAAGCTGTTTCAGCCAGCGAAGGAGGAGTGGTTCAGCTGAGGCGAAGTAGTACTTATTCTAATTTCCGTAGTGTGAGCGAGTGATTTAACGGCAGGTTACTACTAACAATTTTTTCCGGATCATGATCTGGATGTTTTGATAACTGTCTCTCCACTTCTGTTCCCCGCAGCCATTCTAGACCCTCCTTTCCATCAGTCAGATCATCATCATCGCGGGATTCGTGAGTCCAAAACAGAGGAAGAGGAACAAACTTCTCCGGAAGTGATTGAAGATAGCCAGACCAACGAGATGCGTCGCCAAGCAGCCTTCAGATTCAATCATGACCCGGAGATTTCGGGAACTATGACACTAACTCACAATTCTGCGTACAGGGCGAGAGAGAGAGAGAGCTGCGCCTCCGGGCCCGAAATTATTGGTTGGATCACGTCGGACAAGCAACATGACCTGACAGAAAGAACGGAGCTTCTGTGGATATGCACCACTTAGGTCGGACGTGGTTACTTGCTGCAGTGTCGAAATCTTTTTGGAAGGAGCTCACAACTGGTTTTCGCGGGGATATGATCGTTTTTGGTGTGTATGGCAGCACCCGTTCTCCCGTTACTGACAATTTGAATTCTTGGGTCTATCCATATATCGTTTGCGGCGCACCATCGCAAAAATGTCGTGACAATCTGAGAGCTTGACGACATGGCTATGACAAACTGCCACAACGTTGATGAGACTTAGCACTGGTAGGCGAATCTAACAGAACCAAACACCATAAGTTCCAAACCTCCAATGCGACAGTTATCCATTTTAGACTATTTACACAGAGGCGTGGTTTACTCTCTAGTTGGCCTTTCAGTCTTTGGAATTGCGACAGGTGTTGCGGTTCATCGAGATACTATTCGGCGTGGCAAAGGTTCGTCTAACGCATCTCGGCTTTAAAAATGGCCAAATTATTCACGTCTGCCTAAGAGGTAGACAGTTGCTACTCTTGTTTAGTTTCTATCAACATTTGATGACATCCTATGCGTATGCAGCTCATGGCTCAACGAGATATCACTTTACAACAGGAGAAAGAGGTGAGTGGATCTTCCCGGCCGGGTTTCGCGATTTTCAACTCCTCGTCAGGAGGAAGAGCGAGAAGCGTCTCTAGCCGAAGCAGCCCAGGCTGCATTGCCCAGCCGAAACTCTTAATAATTATGCCAAACATGTATGGATTCAGCTATGCGTTGGAACGCCTGATTGACGCGCTCTTTCTCCTTGGAAAGAGTTTTTTTTTTTTTGATCTAGGCTGTGTTTTCCCTTGGAGCGCATCGGTCAAATTTGGGAATATATATGATTAACTAAAACACTATGTAAGGTGGGGTTATTAGAACGCTATGCTACATATTGACGTGGCTGACAGAATAAATCGAATAAGTTTTGTAATAAATAAATAAAGTGAAGCATCAGCAACCAACACTGGCGATGCAAACACGGCGCACAAGACGTTCTGCACAACCCCGTCGCCGCCACCTAGAGTTTGTGCAGACCTTGGTGATCGCAGCAACCTTTTCGCTGTTGCGGGTGAACGCAACAATGGAAGCAATCTCTTTCGGTCTTCCGGGGATCTGAGCTTCATGCACCCAAACCTGGTGCTTCTCCACGAGTATGGCTGCTTCTTCTATCGCCCTATCCACTGACAAGCAGTACGGAGGCTGCAGACAGTAAACGTTAGTTACGGACGACTGTAAAAACGAGAAAGCATGCTTACCGAATCACTTGCAAAAAGGTAGCAAAGTTCTCCGATGGCTCGTATGTCTTCTGCGACTGCTGGTCGAAGGTTGTAGCTCAAGGAGACATCAATAGTAGGCTCCCTTTTATCCAACGTCTCGATGGTGCAGTAGGAGATTTTTGCCGCATAAAAAGGGTTCGGAATATAGTTTCTGATGCCGGTAAGGCGCGTCCATTCCTCGGAGAACACAAGAGTGACAGGTTCTGGTGCAAAGACAGCATATACCCGCCTGTGTGAAACAGCCCGAAGGAGTGCTTTGGCGAGCCCAACCATACATGGTTGGATGTACGCAGGAGTCAGAGCGTCGAAGGGTAGAGTGGTGTAGATGAAAACTGGGTAAGGGCCCATATATCCATTGGTGACACCCAATACAAACTCTATCCCACTGTAGGAGCTGCAGGTGATCCATACAGTAGAGGAATTGTCCCTACGGTGAGGGGACTGTTCTTCGGCAATAGCCTTCAGAGTCTGTGGGAGAACAACGTTTGCATTCCTAGGGTTGGACTGCAAAGCATGAAGAACAGCTTTTGGAAGCTGACGTGCACCCTTGTACGTCTGGAAGGATAGATCGGAGGGTAGGGATGGCATTGAACCAACGATTTGAAAGCTAAATGACTGCAGATGCGTAGGAGTGTTTGAGCGTTGAGAAGGGCATGGAGTCAGGCAGTCCCTTTTATACCGAGATGGTGTGTATATTCTAGATAGTCGAAACGGATAGCGCAGGCATGTCCCGGTACCATCAAGTTCACAAATGGAGTATGTGATCTAAAGATCGGGATCCTATAACTTGAGATGGAGCGAAACGAACCACTCTCAACTGGAAATGGTACGGGCGTCAATGCCTACTGTCCACAGCTCTGTCGGGGTACATCATCTCCGGCGGGAACTAGCGCCCGTCTTAGGGCTTGACCATCCACTTCTGCGAATTTATTCTTGACTCATGGAATTTCCGTATATACTCAGCCGAGAGCAAAAAGCCGATTACTATATTGATTTGCGGGGAATGTAGGTGTGTAGTAGCGCCTCGAGTCATGAACTTGAGTCAGGCTGAGCGCAGCCCTACCTCATCAATTCGGAATCCACGGCAAAGAGGGCAAACTCACTCACTTGTTGCCGACGATTTCTGTTTGAGCCACGCTGCGATGCTACGACGCAATCACGCATGTTTCATTAACGCGGTTGTATGGGCACACATATTAGTGGGATATGATCAGAGATAGATCTGTGCTGATATCAAGATTCCCCTGAACCCGGATCAACTTAGCCACGTGTAACGTTTTGCTGAGAAACTTCCACCACAAAGATTACAACAACGATCAATACTAGTATCTCGACTTAGGATGATTACATTAACCTATAGTTTGTATCCCTGTTTCGAACATCCTTTTACTTCTGATATTAACAGGAGAAACTCCACCTACGAAACTGAATCACGGCCCGGTTTTTTTTTCGTTTCATTTTGCGTAGTTGACGACTCGGAATATGCGCAAAGTCGACATCGGTGGTCAAGGATTCGCTCAATCTTACAATAGCAGAGGCTGAGAGCTATAGTGTGTAGCGCTTGCCTATCGCACATGCTATGTCTAGCTACGGATGTCAAGCAATCAAACAGATTTGTTACCACGAACCCTCGCCAGACGTCCCGATTCTAGGGATTACGGGGAATACCGCGATATGTTACCACATGTCATGTGGAAAATTTAACACAGCTGTCCACAAACGCGCGCTTACATTGCTGGCCGAATAGCGTGGTGTAAGAGCCTACATTACCAAGTTCCGAGCGTGCTTAATTTACGCGATTCCAAAGATAGCTCTAACATCAATCTCATTGGTATCTCATGAAAAGATCGAGGGTCGATCGCACGTGGAAATAATATTTGGCGCTGAATGAAATCTTTATATCGAAAAACCAAGCTTATTTTGCTGCGCCTATATCTTTACGATGACATCGATAACGACGCCCAAAAAAAAGGGAAGAACAGAGAAATTTGATATCTTAACCGATGAGCCCGGCTGAGGCGCAGTGCCGCTGGGGGTATTGATTCTAGGCATTGTAAAATTCTTCCTGTCATAGTGGGGTCTCCACAAGGTGCGGCTCATTTGAGGTTTTTCACAGCAGTCGGAGGCTCACAAAAGACCATCTGGGGAGAAACGGATATCACGGATGGCCTGATGAAGCCCGTGAAGGAAAAATTTAAGTGTTGCGGTCTCGACCGTTCGGAACCATCTGAACCACTTCGCCCCTGAATCTTGCCTCATCAATGAATCTCACAAGTATATACTGTATCTTTGTTACAGTAAATTGTTGATCGGACCAACTGGACCAACTCGCAGATCTGTCGCTTTATTGCGAATGGGGTTCACTGCAGGGCCCCGGATTTTATCCCTTGACAATTGCTACTCTGACTGCGGGCCTTAAGGTGGATGAGCTCAACTAGATTGCGCTATACTGTTTTTCAATCACGCGCATATGCAAATTCAAGGGCTCAGTATCCTTGCACAGCAATGTGAGTCAAATATTGTCAGGCTGACTGGCACTGGTCGGGACGGCTGAGGTATCATATCCAAAATCATTTCCGAACCCGACCGAACAGAGTCATTGTGGTCATTATGGTTTCTGCTGCACATGATATTTGGAAAACTATCTACTACAGAAGTATAAGGAGCGCGTCGTATATTATGACAGATGATCAAGACGATGTAAAGTTGTTGAAGATCAACTTGTTAATGGTATTAGGCGGTAGCTCTGTTAGCAAGTCATTGCTTGCGAGCTTAAGGAGTGCTTGCTTCAATTGGCCTGGTTGAAGCGTCTTTGGAGGGATCGGTGCGGTAATCTCGATAAAGGAGGGTTGTAGGTAGGAGGAGACCCAAGAGGGCAGTACCGCGCGAGCCAGAGTGTAGACAGCAGGAGACAAGGTGAAAATTGACTCGGGTGGTGTCATAGAGACAAGGTTCTCTGTCTCGTCAAATACAGGATTAAATGTTTTCGAAGGATAAATGGAGAGTAGATATGCAAGGAGACCCGCAGTGTGTGGAGAAGCCATGGAGGTCCCTGAGAGGGTGGCAACTGCCTTGGTTGAACCGATGTAGGTAGACAGGATATTCAAACCTATGGCAATATCGTCAATAGATAAACCTACTCAGGTGGAAGTGACGTACCAGGAGCAAATACGTCAACACATTTTCCGTGGTTCGAAAAGTATGCACGCTCATCGCCTAATGTCGATGCACCGACCGTGACAGCCTTCTTTGCCCCAGCAGGAGAAAATAGACATGCATCACGGTTATCATTGCCTAGTAGACAAAAGCGTGTGAATAATTGTCCCACTTCTAAGGGCAGATGCTTACCTGCAGCTACCGCAAAGTGCATCCCGGACTCCACAGCCCTGTCGACAGCATCATTCAAAGCGTCGGAACGACCTCCTCCGAGACTCATGTTAGCAACAGAACCACGATGACGTGTCCTGTTGCTGGAGAAACCTTCAGCTTGTGCAGCATCCAATTTGGACTTGGCGTGTTGGGCAGCGAAGACAACACCAGCAATGACATCGGACATTGTTCCACTGCCGTTTGAGCCGAGAACTTTGACGGCAATGACGTGGGCCTTCTTGGCTACACCATACTTGCGCGACGCAATGGTACCAGCACAGTGTGTACCATGACCGTTATTGTCTTTGTCAACGTCATTCTCGGGGATAGTCTTGCCCCAAGAAGCACGGCCTTCAAATTCTTCGTGCTCGATGTTAATACCAGTGTCGATGATGTAAACATCAACGCCTTCGCCTCCGTCTTTGTCATATTCATACTTGGTGAAGGTGCTAAAGGACAGCTTTGGGCGGTGACTGATACGTGCAAGACCCTTTGTTATGTGTCAGCCAATGAACGGGTGACAAGCGTCATCATAAATGACCTCACCCAGGGTGCACCTTTCTGGATGTCTGTGGTGTGAACTATCTGATCTTTCTCAACGTAGGCAACCTCTGGCTTAGTGCGTAGCTGTTGCACTGCCTCTTCGGAAAACGTTCCGGAGTATCCGGCGAATACATGACTGTCATAGATATGTTTAACGCGCCCATTAGGGTGATTGTCCATGGTCAGTAAGTGATTTGTCTTCATGGACTGGGGCAAATCATGCTTAAACTTGACGATATAAGAATTATTGACCGTGCCATGGGGGTGGTGGAACGCATGAAGCGGCGCCAATGACAAGGGGGAGTTATAAGAAGGGGAGTGGTGAGGAGAAGTAGCAAGGGGAGTTGAGGTCACTGATGAGACGAACGATACTGCGACCAGCGACCATTTGGTGAGTCTAGTCATGGTGGGAACAAGGGAGTTAAGAGACAGCTCAACAGCCCCGCCCAGGTCCCTGATAACAGGAGCAACCTTGTTGTCATTTGTTTACAACAGACGCGTAGCCCCTTCACGTCAAGACTCCTAATCGAGTCTGATCCAGCGCAGATGCAGAGTATAAAGTTCAGCGCGGACGTAACAAACGCGCGTTTCCTGCTTATCGAGTGCGAAGAATCCCTTGTGTGATTATCAACCTATAGGAACTAGCAAAGAATTAGGGACCACACGAGTCGCTGATTACTCGGTCTCCGGGCGCGGCGGATATCAACACGCAAACTTCCGTTTTCAGAAATACATATCTCTTCACAAGCTGATATCTGTGCCTGGTGTATACGAAGGTAGATTTGTTTTAGAATTACTCCAATCGACGCGCTCACTCTTGACACTTGTTGAGTTCAAACCAGCATGAATTCTAGTACCATTGTCGACTTGTCTCATAAACTCGATTCTCACGTTCAGATCTATCCCGGTGACCCTCACTTCAGCTGTAAACCATGGGCCACCGTCGCCAAAGACGGCTTCAGCGTTCATTCACTTGCTCTTGGTTCACACACTGGCACACATGTAGATGCACCATCGCACTTCTTCGCCGATGGTGAGACTGTCGAACACATCCCGCTCTCGTCACTCATAGGCCCGCTGGTTGTCGTTGATTTGACCCACCGAGCACTTGAGAATCGGCAGAAAATAACTTGTAAAGATATTAAAAATCATGCGAATGACCTGCGTCCTGGCGTAATACTGGTGCTGCACACAGGATGGTCGAAATATTGGGGAACGCCGAGATACTATGAACATCCTTTTCTTACGAAGGATGCTGCCCAAGAGATAATGAAGAGGGGCGTGCGTGTGCTTGGTGTAGATACACTGAACCCAGATGAGACACCTTACCAGGGCGTTGGAGGTGCAGATGGATTTGGAGTGCATGAAGCAATTCTGGGTGCTGGAGGTTACATTGCAGAGAATTTGACAAATCTCGCATCGCTCAATGGACAGAATCACATTGCTCTCGTTCCACTCAGGTTAGAAGGTAATGATGGTTCGCCCGTAAGAGCCTTTGCGTGGAAAGCATAATCGATTAATTGACTAAAATGTGTCTAGTAGTGAGTATCCCTGTTGTAAGCATAGTGGTCAATGCAGCATGCAATATGTATGTTCTGTCGCCTTCTTGTCCGCATCTATAGTCTAGACCGTTCTATAAGATTGATAGCGTCCGCAACATTCTCTCTAAACGCATCAGCACCCAGGAGATCAACAATGCCAGCTTTTGAAAAAGTTTCGCGAGGCCCTGGTCCCAAGTGTGCAATGAACAAACCGACATCACGACTCTGCAAAGGGGTGGGAGGGGGCGTCAGGGCCACAGATCAATCTGTATTGCTGGCTACGTACCTTATATTCCTCTAGTAGCTCATACATGATTTGCGCAGCACTATGGGAAATCAGACTACAGATTAATCAACGAGTAGCAACTTACGAAGCGTCGATTGTTTCGACATCCGCTAAATGGAAAACCAGTACTGAAGCCTGTTGTCGGCGTGGGTCCTCCGATGGATGACTTTTTTGGATTCCATACAGCTCCAGCCTACGCAAACGTTCTGTTGGCTTGATGTGAGAAGCTGATGCGGAGCACAAAAGGTTATCGGTACCTTTCAGTTGGGCTGTATTAGCTACAAGGGTAAAATTAGCAGTAAGCAATGGGCGGCGTCTGACAGATCTGGAAAGTACGAACCAAAATCAAGGTTCTCGCGGATCCGAACAATTAACGCGCCGTCTACGCTTTCTTCAGCTTCCGGATTCTCGTTGATCGGTTTCCACCTGTCGGTGCCCGGAATCCGTCCCTAACCAGTGATTATCAGAGACAGCAATATGAAGCTTTAGACAGCAATCTCACTCACAAGAATAGTCATTCGAGCCCTCGAAGACCGGTGTACGACGAGGAGTAAAGAGATGACCAAACTGACAATGACCCCTACTTCTACATTCCAGACAAGTGAAAAAACAAATGTCAACGACATGAGGGCCAAGTCCACCCAGGCTCCCATTCTAGATCACATAGTCAGATCCTGTTAAAACGATCGGCATAGGGGTCTCACCTCCAATAATACAAGACATCGTGAGGTGTTTCGGCTAGAAGGGAGAATATAACTAGACAAATACTACCACAACGTTAGCTCACTTGTTGTATATCAATGGCGTGGGGACGTACATCGAAGCCAGAACACATTTCGGCAGGAAGAATAGCCAAGGTAAAAGAAAGAATGTCGCAAGGAGAACAACGGTCGAGCACACCAACGAGGCCATTTGCGTTCGTCCGCCCACATCACCATTCATTCTGGATCTATGATGAATAAGATTGAGATATGTACTGCAACAAAGGGCGGAATTCCTGAATCCGATACCTTGTAATGGAACCGTATGCTGGTAGGGTGCCAGGGACAAAGGAGGCACCAAGGTTTGCAGCTCCCAGAGCGACAAGTTCGCGGTTCGGGCTGATGGCATATCCAAACCGCGCTGCATTCTGCTTTGCAGCAACGATACTGTCAAGGAAACCAACAATGGATATCATGCTATCTCAGAACACAAACTTTAGCTTCACCTGACTGAGCGCGGAGATATGCAGGGAAGACTTACACAGCGGTTGAGGTGGTTCGTCGAAGAAACTTGAGGTTGCCATGTCGAAAAGGAAGCTCGAGGAAAGATTCTCCTGTGTGGATTGAAACAGATCCCAAGATGGCGACACCTTCTTTGTCCCATCTCAATCTTGCCGAAAGTACTAGAGTGTAACTCAACGTTTAACTGCACGTCTATCAAGTTGTATGGTAAATGTCTTACTAGTAGACACGATGACGACCATGAACACCTCTGGCATACGATAGATGAACCGGTACTTCTTGAATAGATTCTTGAAATATCTAAGAACAAGCAAAGCCAACAAAGCGGAAAAGCTGATGATGGTCGTGTGAGTATTAGAGTTGGTGAACGCGTTCTCTATTAGGAAGGCCAATTTGTCAAGGGTGCTTTCCGGGTGCACAATTTGTTCCAAGGGGACGAGACCGAACATCGGTATTAGTTGCTCACTGATATCAATGACCCTTTTAGTAAAAGCACCAACTCGCAAGGTGTTAAGGACAGACATAGTGATTAGAACAGCTACCGCAGTGATAAAACCTCGCAGAAGGGCTCGGCTGAGGACCACATCGATAAAGCCCAATCTAAAAAAGCCAAGTAGAAACGAGATCAAGCCAACCTGATTAATTAGTTAGTAAGAGGTCTGGGTAAATCAACTCATCATCACACCTGAAAAGTAATGATAGTCGCGACGCCAATTCGTAGTGCGTCGGACGGATCACCATCCTCCGCAACATCGTTCCAAATATCAGTAACTGCCTGACCAACAATCAAACTCAGGGCTGCTTCTGGAGCAACGTTCAGTTGTCTTGATGTTCCAAGAAAGGCGTATATTATTCCAGGAATAGAGGCAGAGAACTAGGTCAATAAGGAAGACGCTATGAGGTCACGAAAGGAAACCAACACACCAAGCCAGTAATCGGACTTAGTTTTGCTAATGATGTTGCATAACTGACAGATTGCGGGATGAGCACGCTTGCAACAGTGATCCCTGCGAGTATATCCCCTCCGAGACTGCAGGCAGATAAATGTACGAGCGTGAGAGGCGTAGCCTAGATACTCACAGGGAAATCGAGTAGGTAGGGATCCATCCGAAGGAAGGAATGTAGTATTTTATCTTGCGAGCGAGAGTAGAGTTGTTTTGCTTTGGTTCATAGCCTAAGCGGCTCTTAGTGGAAGGAAGTGCATACAATGTACCCGGAGCAGGCTCACCTGGCGTTGATGATGATGCGCTACCATATCCTTGACCACCTTCAAGTCGTACATTTTCGCTGTCCAGGAGTGCAGTCCGTTCCTCTGGTCTAGTGTCCGAGCCCATGTCCATAAAAGAGCTCGAGGAGGAGGAAACGAAAGTTGGGGCCCGTGCAAGGCCTTGAGCATGCGGACTAGACATACGAATGGAGCGTACTAAGAATAGTTCGGGTTACCCAAAGCTCGTGGGCGGCACGGGTCCAAATTCATGCCCCAATTTTCGGAACATCCATTCCGCTTATTACGCGTAACAACGTGACTGACGCGCTTTGATATCTTGCATGGTTGTACTTATGTCAAGTTGGGTCCGAGATCTAGGTGCGTATTCTACACAATGTAATTACAGCAGATACTCTAGGTATCATATTCGTAAAACCCCTTGCCATTCTTCCTACCGTACCATTGTGCATCAACCATCCGTTCAAGTAGAATGCTTGGCCGGTACTTTGAGTCGCGGGTTCCTTCGTATAATGTTTGCTGGATAGCAAGACAGGTGTCAAGGCCAATACTACCCATGCATGTGAGCAGGAATAGACAAATCAACGGCGTGTTCACGTACAAATCAGCTATAAGGAGACAGGAGGTGTTCATATGACGACATTGTTAGGGGGTGTTGGAAAGAGGATGAGTATTCTTGAGGCCGGAACAAGACAGTAGACCAATACCCACCTAGCTGTAACGGGCCCATGGGATGATTCATCCCCAACTTGAGAGTGGTATCAATGTCTTCGCGGGTTGCTGTTCCCTGGATTCGCAACAAGTAAGCTGGTATACATTGTCATCGAGTGTCGTTGACAGTGACATACTTTTTCCAAGCACATAATCGCCTATATGAACCCTTGATGATTGCGAATACGGCAGAAAAATAAATATCAGGATACCTCGTTGATGAAAGGCATAAGCAATGCATTTGACACAAAGCCAGGGACATCTTTAGATGTTGTCACTTCTGAATTGCGATGGAGTGGATCAATCGAGTGACATAGGGTGTTTTACGGAGGCAACAAACCTTTTCCGCAGGCAATCGCAAAAGAGCGTGCTCTATCTAGTGTTTCTTGTGTTGTTTGAAGTCCAGAGATCAGCTCAACCAATTTCTGAGCGAAGCCTTCTAAATTAAGGTGTAGTTGCTTTGTAGGGTGTCACACACCATGACCGGAACAGGATTAAAGAAGTGAAGTCCTTGTAAAGCAAGTTAACGACACCCTAGCAAGTCGGAGCAGCAACCAAAATACCAACGACGCGTCCAGTACTCTTCTTTCCTTCATCACTTGCAGCGTTCGTGTTCGTATGCAGTGCGGCAGCTGCAATTTTGGTGATGCTGATTGAACTAGTGTTGGATGCAAGGATAGCCTCTGGCTTAAGTTCCGCGGCAAATGATGAAAATATTGATTGTTTCAAAGGAAGAGACTCAGATACAGCCTGTTTATGAAAAATCAGCTCATGTTTGGTCCCAATGATACGGTTGGCAAATACCTCCACCACCATGTCGACATCTCTGAAGCCTTTGATACCAATATCATCGCCAATGACGTTGATCCGGTCTCTCGCCTCTTTCGCTTGCTCACTTGAGATACGACCTTTTGCGACATCCTTGCTCAGAAGTTTGTCCATCATTGAAAGGCCTTTCTTGACCTGATCCGTAGAACGGTCATGGAGAAGAACGGGAACCTGGGCACGAAGAGCTGCAACCAACGCGATCCCAGTGCCCATCTGTCCGGCACCAAGAACTCCTAGGGTTTTGATCCCATGTGCAATTAACATTTTGAGAGATGCAACTAGGTGGTGGAATCTGGATGTGCTCGGAGCTTCACACACACGCGTCGATCGGAAGTGGGCACGTGAGAGTCTGCATGGTGCCGGCTCAACGGTCTCGCCATCATTGAAGTTAATGCCTCCAAGTTTAACACAAAGAACTCTCATTCTCTACACTAAGATCCATGCCCGAGATATCACCATAAGATATCGTAAGATGCGCCCATCGCGAAAGTTCCTCCTATCTACACGACCGCATCCTGCTGCTTTCGGAGGAAAGCTTACGCCGCCCTACTGCGCTCGACGGAAAGAGTGATCTGTATTTGATGATGTTCAAACACGGCGCCACCATCAGCCTGTGCATCGGCTGTGCCAAAGTTTTTTCATACACCCGTTATTATTCTATTGATGATCAGGAACTTGAAATATCAATGGAAGAGCCTATTCTTCCACTTGGTCAGGAACTGGTTCCTTCCATTGCAGAGGCGATTCCGGTGCTCTTTTCGTCGACTTTTATGGACGTATGGGCGGCCTCATCACCAGCGGCGCTATCTTCGGGCCTTCATTGAACGTCGCCTATGCCACACCTATGTACTTTCTCCCGCAATGCATCGCCCAGAAATCTCTATCTGGTGGCCGCGAGACGACTGTATCACAATGCTTCGGCTCGCTTTCCCTTCAGTACGTCTAGCTTTTCCCTTTGGCTCTGCCCTTTGCATACGGATGGCCCTCTAGTCAGATTTTGAACACGCAGTCCGCTCAATATGTGAAGATTGAGAACTTATCTATAGACATAATGAAACTGTCGTAACCATTGGTGTCACATTCGTGAAACTCTTGTTATTTTCTTTTTTTGGGCGACCGATCAAGCCACACATGTCTCTTACTGGAGCGAGAAATCGCAAAGCCTTCCCATATACTGTGCGTTTTCAACGGGTTAGCGTACTCCACATCTGGAAAAAGATTGGGATAAAGCAATGATGTTTTATCAAATAAGTCGAACTAGGAATTGCGACAAATACTGACACAAAGTGTCCGGCGCTTCTCGTTTCCCCGTCGCTTACAACAGTCATAACCTCTCCTCGCAGTACGACATTTGCAATCTTGGTGATGTTTGAACTAATTTTCGCCTCGGCTTGATTTCACATCAAATGACGAACGTATCGATGGGACCAATGCATTCTGCAAAGGAGAGTATTGTTGACGTCTCTAAAGCCTTTCACCGTCACGAATTTGTTCTTTTTTTCCCCTTTGCTTGCTCGCTCGAGATCCAATCATCTACAAAATTTAGACCCAAAGTGTGCCTTGTCGGGCTTAACGTTATCATTCGACTACGGGTTTCTCTGTTATTCAGCTCGCACCAGATATTTCAGTTTTGGTGAGTAAATAGTGCCATGAAACGTGCACATTGGCTGCGCTCATTTTTCCGCTGCCGTACAGTCTACCAGACGCTTCAAACAACTGTCGCATCATTTTTGACATGGTATTTACACAAGAAAC
>JABCKL010008528.1:0-17257 GCA_018851305.1 Calocybe cyanea
ACCATTAACATATTCCACACTTACTACTTATGCGTCTGAGATCTCGGGGAAGCCCATCGGTGACTCCTGGCCCAAGCAATTCCTTGCCAGACACCCAGATCTCAAAATCAAGGCCACAACCAGTCTCGAGAAGTGTCATGCAAAAGCGCTCAATAAGGCAGCTGTTGAAGGGTTTTATGATATTTTGGAGACGGTTGTGAAGGATTTCAATATTAAGCCTGAGAATACATGGAATATAGACAAGAAGGGTGTGCAGTTGGGCATAGGAGCAAAGGTTTCTGTGATAGTTGATCGCGATCAAGCTGCTGTCTATTCCGTGGAGGATGGCAACCGTGAGCTTGTTACAATCATTGAAGCAGTCTGCGCTAATGGAACTGCACTCATTCCCTCGGTGATTTTCCAGGGTGTCCATTGCAATCTTGAATGGGGCAGGCCCGAGAACAACCCTTCTTTGGCTAGGTAGGTATTCACACCATCATGTTCTTATACTCTTTTAACATCTCATCTAGTGTTTCTGTCTCACTGAAGGGCTGGACTGATCAGGAGCTTGGGTTTAAATGGCTGGAGCAGGACTTCGAGCCAAATACAAGGCCAGAGACACCTGAGATGTATTGTCTTTTGGTTCTTGATGGGCACAACTTGCACTGTACCTACCAATTTATTAAATTTGCTGCTGAGCATTGCATCATCATCCTCTGCCTTCTGTCACACACAACACATGCCTTGCAGCCTTGCGATGTTGATGTCTTTGGTCCACTTGCTCGCGCATGGAAGTGTCAGGTCACACAGACATCACAGGAGCAGATACCAATTACCAAAGGCAATCTATTGTTCTATTATCACAAAGCTCAAGTGATAGCACTCAAATCGACAATGATCTTGTCGGCCTTTAGGAAAACAGGAATATACCCATTCAATCGAAATGCCATTCCACTATCTGCCTTTAAACCAGCAAAAAACACCACTATGCAGGCTGCACAACTACTGCTAGCACAGCTCCCATCACTCCTGACACCAATCTCCACTCCCATCACATCAGCCACTTTGTCATCTCTCGAGTCATGTCTTCGCACTCCTGCAGATAACACTACTGCCGAAAATCCAGAGCCCTCAGATGCCAATCCCACATGTTCTGCAGCAGATGATGGCAACAGCCATATCGAAGAACCAAAGCCAAGAGAACGCTATCGTATTCAGGTCCCACCTCCACTTCCAAATGGAGCACTGCAACAGGTGCTCCATGAAGAAAACATGATGTTACGAGATATTATCAAACAAGCCGGGGTGGTGTTGGAACAGGATTATGCCCAGATGAAGTTGATGGATCTTGAGAACGAACACTTGCGCCAAAAGGCATTTGCCAAAGACCAAAACAAGGCAACAAAAAAGAAACTGGCATCTGGTCAGGCGCGACACATGATAGCACCAGAAATGTTGGACTTACTTGCACAGGAAACATGGGAGTCAGCAATGGGGGATGTTTTGAAGGAGGCATCTGAGCAGTTCAAGATGCGGCAGAAGGCAATTGATGATTACCATAAGGCAATTACAGCAGAAAGAAAAGCAGAGGAGTGGGTACAGAAGGCAGCAGAGCGTCAGGCAAAGAAAATGGAGGTTGAAGCTGAGAAAGCTAGGATACAGGCTGAGCGGGAGGCAACACGTGGGCGTGGGCGTGGTTGTGGTCATGGGCATGGGCATGGGCATGGTTGTGGTCAGGGTCGTGGGCGTAGTTGTGGGCATGGGCATGGACAGGTGGATAGGGGCAGCCAAGATGGTGATGGGGATCTGGAATCTGAAAGCACTGATTTTGAAGAACAAACATCAGATTCATCAACACAGGCTGAAAGGGACAGCATAATGATCACAGAGACCACTACCACCCAACGCAGACAGTGCATGCCCCATGCATGCAGGGCCTGGGCACCAAGGTTCTTACCAGAAGATGATGAGGAAGAAGAATTGGTGCCACAAGTAGTTTGTCCATGTCCACGACCTCGTCGCATTGTGTTAGCATGGGTATCAATGGTCAAAGGATCTGCACTTGACAATGTGGACACCCCAGCTGCTGCAAATGCCATAACAACATCACTGCCACCTAACAGTCATGAGGAATATGTGGGAGCGGAGAATTTGGTGATTGAGAGTGTGGCAGGGGTTGGAGACAGCTCAGCTTGCACAGCCGCCTTGTCGACATTGATGCCTCCTTTGCACCCAAAGGCACACCTCCCTTCTGCTGATGCCATGATTAATCAGCCTGCAAACGACAAGGACAGACCTCCGCAGCCTGCTTCAGGAGGTGAGCCAAGTGTCGAGCCAGTAGCGAGTGGAAACAGTGTTGCTGAGATTGATCTACCCATGAGATGTAGCAAAAGGCTTGTTCTGAAGAGAAAATAGCATAAGGAAGTGGTTTTATGGTAGATTAGGCTTACTGTTATCCATCGGACTACATTTCATTCTTCAGACGCCATGTACTGGGCATTGAGGGATGAACAACGGCAACGCAGATAGCTAGGAGCTTAAGTTCCCATGGGTGGCCAAATTCCCAGGTTGGCCCAATTTGGTATCTATTGCCGAAAAATATTCACATGAGGCGTCGCACTGTTGCTAAAAATCTAAAACCCATCTCATCTGCTTCCAAACATCCTAGACAATGTTTCAGCCAGGTGTGAAGATATAACTTTGACATTTGTACTGTCCAACAGCCAAAAATGCTTAGGGGGCCAAGAACCCAACCTTTGATAGTAAAATGCTTTTGAATGATGCCCAAATTGTCCAAATATATCCATTGATGCTATCTTTGATGGATTATCTAGCACAAACATGTCATTGATCTGTATTTATATTTAGAAAGGCACCCAACATTTTGATCCCTTGAATAATAATAAAGACGTCATAAATATCTTGTCTTATCTATAGCTATATCTCAAAAATGCAAATTTTATCTATAATCTATATCATATCTATATCATATCTATATTGATCATATCACATGACTCATTTCCATGATATAAAAGCTATTATCTTGCTTTATCTGTAGTCATATATTACACTGTAATATGTTCTATAGCTTGGAAATACTATATGCATTCTAGCTGCTGCTTTATAAGACTGTAATTTGATATGCTCATAGTCCATGCATACTGGAGTGTGTTGTACAACTCCAAAACAGTTTTTGAATGCCATCTTCCACTGTTTTCAGTCTCATCTGACCAAAAAGAGTTCTAAATGGTATGAGATAACTATAATTTTATCTAGGTCTTTTATATGGTTTTAAAATACTGTATATATAAATTACATATCATCAAACTCAGTTCAGAAAGACTGTATTCTATCATTTTACAGTTTTAGAAAACATGAGGTCTAGATATCACAGTCCTTGAAATCATACATTATAGAACTCAGTTCATGGGGACTATACCTTACAATTTTGCAGTTCTAGAAAATACAAAATCTAGATATGACAGTCTTCAAATATTATTGAAATTATATATCATAGAACTCAGTTCATGTAGACTATATCCTACAATTTAGCAGTTTTAGAAAGCAAAATCTAGATATGGCAATCTTCAAATACTATTGAAGTTTGACATCTTGGAGAGTAGTTTATAGAGACTATACATTATTGTTTCAAAGTCTCCCAATCTTTTGAATTTGAGTATATTAGTTTTTGAAAACTGTTTTGATTGAGTATATGAGCAGATAGTCTATAGGGACCATATTTTACCAATTTAAAGTTTTTTGATAGGTTAAATTCAAGTGTAATAGTTTCTAAATACTGCTACAGTCAATAGTCCACAAAAATCATATCTCACTATTTCATAGTTTTATGCAACTTGAATTATAAAATCTACAGTATGGATAAACTGTTCATTTCTGGCCTATTTTGGCATTTCTGACCACAAAATAACCTCATACACACAATCACTCATTAGTGCTGATTATGTAAAGGTATCATATTTGACCTCCAATTATTGCAAAATCTGTACCCACAACTTGGCTGTAAGTGTAGTCATATTTTGAATCAAATATGTCTCAATCTTATCCAAAAGAAAATATAATGTAACTTGCCTCTACTTGTTGCTTCTGTCTATCTTTAGAAACAATCTTTTTGCCATTTTTCCCAACTGCTAAAAATCCTAGTAGTCAGTGTGTCAGGAAAACTTGAAACTACTTATCTGTACTTTCCAGATACTGTTCAATAAAAAGCACCAATAAGAACAAAAAAACATGTTTTTTTTTTACTTTTCAGCAGGTGAAAAGTACAAAAAGTAATGAAAAAAGTAACAAAAAAAGTACAAAAACATGTCTTTTTGTTACTTTCAGTACTTTTCACTGAAAAGTAGCCTGAAAAGTACAAATAAGTATTTTCAAGTTTTCCTGATGACTGAGGGCTTCACCTTTACAATCCAAATGCAGTCTGCTTTGGTTTGTTGACCAGAAAGGGTATTTTACATGTACATTGGAACCAATTATATAGAAACCTGAAGACAGCTGGCTAGTTTAGATTGCTACATTCTTCTAGGCAAAAGAACTGTGCAATGATCAAGCTAGCTCTATATGCAAATTGTCTAGCATCATGACCTTATAGAACAAGGACTGACAACAATAGGTGAATGCATGGATAAATGAACAACATATCTCAAAAACCTCCAGGCTTATCTTACAAATCAATTATATTGATTGACAATTTATACTATGCATCTTGCCTTGCAGTTGTCTTCACTCTTACTTCCTTCATATTCAGAGTTTTATGCCCTCTGTAGTACCTTTTCTACCAGATACATCAAAGTAATATGATAATCTTAGACCTCTGGACTTTGGCTCATGACCTGAAGCAGCTAGACTGAGTACTATGACTGCACTATTCTAGTGGCTTCAGAGGCTTCATAGCTGGGCAATAAATTTGAGCTTTAGATACAAAATGGCAGGCCTGGCAAGTGACCCAGAATTGGCCCAACTTTGCCAACTTAGAGAGAATACAGTACATTGTCCTTGGACACTGGGCCATCAAATACATGGTTGTCAATCATCGTTCACTTAATGCACCTTCTCCCTTGTAAATCCTACCTTGCTATGAAGCTGCTGCTGCTCAGTTAGCCAAAACATTGCATTTAATTATCTAAAACATGTTTGGAGGAGACCTCAAACTAAGCAATGGAATGTAAGGCAAAACTTGAGGGAATGTATGGAAATGCATAATGAGATGTGAGTGGAACTTTTGAGTTCCACTTGGAACACATGGTCAAAATATAGGCCAGAATGGAACTTGAGTTGAACTTGAGTTGGAATGTAAGTGTATCATTGGCTGGGTAGTCATGACCTAGAACATTTTGGCTAGTCTTTCACTGAAATAGCTTTGTATGTCATGTACTGAATATCAACATTTCTGCCACTATTGCTCCTATACTATCATCTTGAAGTTTTATCAAAAATTCTGTGGTTTCTTTTTGCTATGCTATTGGTGTGAATTTATTATTCCTACAGCAACCAAGAGGTAAATTATCTATCTGCAAATTTGAGACTGTGTTTTTGTCAGGAGCTTGAGTATCCCGCAGCAAACCCAGATACACAATTGGTTTCACATTTACATCACCAATCTAGACTGGAACTGCATGCAAAATGGTCTTGTTTGATAGTGTGGCCTGGACTACATTGAGGGAGTCAAAGATCTACCCAGACCCCAGGCCCACAACAGTGTGCCCTCAACCCCAGCAAGTCAGGAAAAGAAAATAGATATACATTTATTTAAAGTTTGGCTACTACATCAGGAAAACTTGAAAATACTTATTTGTACTTTTCAGGCTACTTTTTGGTGAAAAGTACCAAAAGTAACAAAAAGACATGTTTTTGTACTTTTTTTGTTACTTTTTTCATTACTTTTTTCATCACTTTTTGTACTTTTCACTGAAATTTAACTGAAAAGTACAGATAAGTAGTTTCAAATTTTCCTGATGCAGCCACGGGAACGTGGAACTTGAGTGGAATGTAAGCGGAATGCAAAAAGTATGTAGCCCTCCGGCCCCAGGTCTACCACGGTGCAAAAACAAAAACAAAAAAGTATAGAGCAAGATGCATAGAATCAACAGACAACTAAACTTCTCTTCAAGCCCCGCCGGGCCACACGCCATCGCTCATGCTCATGCGCTCTCTACAAGCTGCTTCAGAACTGGCAAAACCTCTCTGTTGCGCGGTTTAAAAACACAGCTAAAAGGGCTCGGATGGCTATTTAACCAAAAGAAAAACCAGCTCTTCATTAGATACACGAGAAGAATAATTTGACTAAATAACGGCACACGTACATAGTTACCGCAGCTGTAACAACGGATTCTTCAGGAATAATCTCCTTCCCGTCTTTTCCGATCGCTTTAGAAATTTTCATCGTGGCTAGGATAGTAGCGATTGCGATCCAGAGGCTATCTTCAGCTAGATACCGACCGGGACATATTCTGCTCGTGGCAGGTTTTGAGTCAATGGCATTGAGCAAAGCCCCATTGAAGAGAAAGAAAGTCTCGCCTTCGTCCAAAGCCGAACTGCCCTGTGGGAAATGGCTCGCCCCGTCCTTCGGGTGATGGTAAAAACCTTGTTGGGTCGAACGTGAAGGGATGTTTATATACGGCTTCGTTGAGTGTCATGGCCCTGTTTCCAAAAGCTTCTAGTGCACGTGTTTCCAGATAGAATTGAAGTAAGTAAAACTCACCTAGCATTGGCTATAATGACAGATCCTTTGGGAATAAGCATGTCGTTGTACATTTCATCTTTCATCGATTTGTGAGGAAAGCCTGGAACGGAACAATAAGCAAAAACCATGCATCGGGGATGAAAAGAGTCGCATATAAGATAATACGCACCAGTCGGAAGAGGTTGGTGCCACCTTGAATTGTCCACCTCGTCAGAGAATCATAATATGAAGTAGTAGTGAGGTAGGGGAGGAGGGAGTGGAGAGGACATACCGCAGCGTCTCCTGCAATATGCACTCCAGGTACAGCAGCCTCTCTCTATCCACCAGCTCAGGAAGACGACCTGAATCATCGACGACGCGGTCAATCTCTTCTTGAGCTCTAACTTGAACCTCTGGGTACAGCACCATCGCAAGCAGGAAGAATGAAAGTGTGGAGGCTGTCTATGAGGAAAAGAGGGGGTCTTTGTGAGTGTTTCTCCTCGCACATACTATTATATTTTGATTTACCGTTTCGGCACCTCCAAAATACATGGACCCGCTGGCGTATTTGATCAACTGTACTTCGGTCTTGTCCTCTTCTCCTCCCTTTGCGCGTAAATCGTCTAGCAAAGATGCGAGGAAAGACGGCTTGGTTGGACCCTTAGCCTAGAGAAAAACACGGTAACAGAGAGCTCATAGTCGTACACAAAAAAGAAAACCTTCAATTCATCGTAGGGATAGTCAAAAAGCTTGGCCATTGTTGGGAATCCGTTCCGCGCATATGTAGCATAGTGAGTACCAGGAAACCACGATGGGAAGTAACGGACTTTGAACAGTTTTCAACATCAAAACTTTATGTCGTCTTGGCAAATTTGCCGGGAGAAAAGTGGCTCACGTATTGGAAACAAGTCGACTGGCGTGCCAGCCGGTGGACCAGAATTTGCTAATACTTGGGAGCATTCGTCAGCGATCTTGAGATACGGATCTTCGCTCGACTGCAACCGGTGTCCGTAAGCAATGTCAATGATGACTGCTGTTGAGAAGCTTGATTAAAATGCAAGTACAAGTGAGTGGTCGTGGTTTTTGATATTGTTAGAAATAACGCGATTAGTCACCCACTTACCGTATGAAAAGGCTCGAGCAGTCTTCCGTCGTCTTCTTCTCAAGAAGATTCAAGGCCAAAGTATGAGCTTCTCTTGTCTGGATGAGATGATGTTGCTTGCACTTTTCCTTGCTCAAGTATTGCTGCACCATCGTGCGTTGCCTACGCCACTGCGGCCCATAATTTTCGAGTGGTAGAGTGTTTGACCATCCCATACTTGTGAGAAACTGTCAGTGATGTCATCTTTAACAAGGATAATAGAAATTTACAGCGAATAGATAGGAAAATAGGGTCTATCGCTGGTGTTGGCGCCCCGCTTGTCAAGTAAGTCGGCTGCGGCTTGTGCGCTGTTCAAAATCACCAATGATCGGCCTAAAAACTTTAGATGCACAACATCCCCTACAAAAGGCTAGTTTGATTCCGTTAGAAATATGCCGCAAAGTTATACGCACCGTATTTCAAGCCCAGTTTATAGAAATACATGTCTTGGCCAGCGGGAGGAATGAACCGAAGGTGCCCAATTAGCGGATCTCCCGGAGGTCCAGGTGGCAACGAAACACTTTTCCTTTTGTACCATGAAGCCAGAAATGTGACTATGAAGATTAAGAGTAGCCAGTACCATGACATGACGAGGGGCAGGTATTGGGGGGGGGGATGGAACCGATCGACCTGAGTTGTCTGCTTTTTTGTATCATCTTATAACCCAAACAACTCCAAATTCCAGAGCAAATTTTACGTGCTATACAGCAGTCAGCGCGGCGGATCTGCCACGGAACTCCTCGAAGGTTGACTTGAAAGTTAAATTGAGCTTGTTAAATTCCACGTGACACTCCTCGTCTTCGAGTCGGTGTAAGTGATGTCGATGATAATTTGGACGTGTGCTAGCAATTGCACCCAGAAATGAAATTAAGACCCTTTCATAGTCCCGTAAAGTTATTGGCCACAGCGTAAGCCACTGGGTTAGCTCTGTGGCGGGACGGGGAAACCGGTGAATATCAGGAACAAGATAATACAGATGGAAGCGGATCAGTCTTCTCAGGGATACCGATTGGCACTTTACGCCTTTTAGTATACTCATGTATAAAATCAATAATATGCTTGGCAAGCACTGCAGACCTTGACCGTTCTCTGAAGACAATGAAACCTATCCACTTGATGGACGAGAAAGTCTGCTTCCACTAACTTACACGTCTGACAGATTCGCATACACTACAAATTGCTTCGTAAGAGTTTCCCGACAGTTGTAGCACTGAGCCTCGGCGATACGCACTGAGCATTGATATTGTCGCCGAAAATGGATAAACGATCGTCGGCGGGAAGGACGAGAAGCTCCATATCTGCCGTTCGTTATGTCAAAAAGGAATAAGCCTGGAAAACGAAATGAATCATTATAGATCTTTCCTTGACATTAGTTGGTATCTCCACGCGGTATTTTTCCTTCCCAAATATGATGCCTCGTCATGTTTTCAGTCAACGCGTTATACCTTAGCAATAAGTACCGGGTATTACACGTGCAGTATGAACATAAAACTATCATTGCTTCACTCTTCCACCCACACAAGTCCCACGACTCATGCCCAAGCGCTGTCAACGTGCCTCTGCAAACGTTTGAGAGTATCGTTGTCCCGTGGTTTGAGTTTACACGGGAAAGGACCCGGATGGCTTGCGAACGGTTTCATGTCAGAAAAAGACAAATACAGCAAACGATGACACAAAATACGGACGTTATTATGCTAGTCACAATATGAGACTCGTCAGGAATGATTTCCTTTCCATCTGCTCCAATGGCTCTTGAGATCGTCGTAGTGGCTAATATGGTCGCAATTGCAATGAAGATGCTGTCTTCCGCCAAGTAGCGCCCAGGACATATCCTATCATGCCTCAGTCAAGTGTGCCTCACCTATCTAAGGGAATAGGTCTGACCTTCGTCCAAAACCAAAGTGACCTATAGGATATGGCTCGCCACGTCCTTCAGGCTCCGGTAAAAATCTCACCGGGTCATATTTGAACGGGCTTTTATATACCGTTTCATCAAGTGTCATAGATCTCTCATGACAGTCATTTTAGAATTCAAAATGATGTAAACTATCTGAAGCTCACCTCGCGTTCGCAATGATGATCGATCCTTTGGGGATCAGCATGCCGTTGTAGATATCATCCTCCATCGACCTGTGAGGAACGCCTATGGAATGGATGTCTTAAGCCACAGCAAGATACAGCTTGAAGACTACGGCCCACCTGACGGGAGTGGTTGGTGCCACCTTCGGAGCGTTCAAAACCAGAAAAGGTTGATGGCGTGAGAAGCTTGATACATACCGTATAGTTTCCTGCAAGATACACTCTATATACGGCAAGCTCTCTCTATCTTGCAGTTCTGGGAGGCGGTCCGACCCAACGACGCGATCGATCTCTTCTTGCGCTCTGATCTGGATTTCAGGATAAAGAACCATTGCCAGTAAAAAGAACGAAAGCGTAGACGACGTCTATCCAGAGTATCGTTTTTAACCAAAAAGTATAGCACGCTTTAAAGTTCGACTTGCAGTTTCCGCTCCGCCAAAGTAAACGGTCCCGGAGGCCAGTTTGATTAACTCGACCTCTGGTTCGTCTTCCTCTCCCCTAGCATGATATTCTTCAATCAGAGATGCGAGGAAGGAAGGCTTAGCCAATCCCTTTGCCTACAAAACTCATTAGAGCACCGGACCATGACATCACAGGAGAAGTAAAACAAACCATCTGTTTTTCGACGTGCTCATATGGATAATGGAATAACTTTACTACTTGTGGAAATGACTTCCGGGCGTATGTAGCGTAATAGGTTCCGGGGAACCAAGATGGGAAGTATTGGACTGTAATTTAACGCGTTTCAAACTTTTCACGGTACGCGCTTCTCTTTCGAAAGACTCACGGATTGGGAACAAGTCAATTGGCGTACCACCTGGCGGGCCCATATTGGCTAGTATGCGAGAAGATTCATAGGCAATCTTGAAATACGTGTCTTCACTCGACTCGAGTGTGTGTCCATAGCTGATATCGATGATGATACCTGTGGAAAAGCTTTAATAGAGTGAGTGGTAGAAATACTAGAGCGTGTTGAAATTACCGCATAAAAAGACTCGATGTATCTTCGGTCGTCGAGGAAAGAAGATTCAAGGCGAGCACGTGAGCCTCCCTGGTTTGAAGGGGATGATACTGCTTGATTTTGTCCTTGTTGAAATGCTGCTGCACCATGGCGCGTTGTCTACGCCATTCTGACCCATATCTTTCAACAGACATTGCATTGCCTACACCCAAACTGGTCCACATATAAAGAGTTAGTATCGAAAATAGGGATGGAAAGCCAGGATACGGTACAGTGTGTATGCAGGAAGAGGCGGTCTATCGCTGTTGTTGGCCCCCCGCTTGTCAAGCAAGTCGACTGCTGCCTGAACGCTATTCAAGATGATCAACGATCGGTTTAAGACCTTGAGGTGCACGACATCGCCTTTGGGAGATTTCTTTTTCTCAGTGGGCTCGCAGAGATCAGCAACGATGGACAAACACCTACCGTATTTCAATCCCAACTCGTAGAAGTAAACATCTTGATTATTGGGGGGGATAAACCGAAGGTGTCCAATTAAAGGGTCTCCCGGGGGTCCAGGAGGCAACGGAGTGTCTTTCCTTGAGGTGAGCTTATACTTCACGACTACATAAGCAACCAGAGCTATGGGGAGTAGCCATACCAAAGACATGGCGTTGAAAATGTAGGGGGAGGTGGGGAAAGGTTAGAAAAGGCTTCGTTCGCCAGGGCTGTTTGCAATCTCCCACCAGCCTCCACACCCTCCATGCCCAGGGCCGGCTATTGGGGTCTGAGAACGACACTGTGGGTAAGTACTTTGAAAGACACCACATTGTCGCTGACGTTTGATAAGAATAGCCTGCGCATGATCTCTTACGCGTGGCAGAAAATGGTAAGTTCGAGCCAGTGGCATGTGACGGAAGATAAGATCGAATTTTGATCTGATATACATACCTTCACAACTAAAATTCTTACTGAACACGCTCATGACAAGAAGCTGCCTCAAGTCCAATCACTTGTAAGTAACAGCGATACATTCATCTAGTTAAACAGGTTGATCACACCTTCCGCCGTCACCGATCCAGTAGCTCTTGTATTCAGCCGCTCTCCACGGCTCGCCGCAATAGTTGAGACATTTCTTCATTTCTTGGCTTGACATCACACGGGAAAGGGCTGGGATGGCTTTAAATGATACATATCAGAAAATAGAACTGAATAAAGAACTGGTAAACAACAAACTTAGCTATGCCCGTCGTTTCGGTAGACCCTTGTGGAACGATCTCCTTGCCATCCTCTCCGACTACTCTCGAGATCGTTTTTGTGGCAAGGATAGTTACCATGGCAATCCAGATGCTATTCTCCCCAAGGAACCGACCGGGGCATATTCTATTTGAGTGTGAGCCGCTTGGTACAAGCAAAATTTGAACAACCTGCAAAACGTTCTCACCTTCGCCCAAAGCCAAATTGACCCGCTGGATACGGCTCACCAAGACCTTCTGGAGGCGGCAGAAACCGCGACGGGTTAAATTTGAATGGATCTTTGTATAAAGAATCGTCAAGCGTCATGGCTCTGTCATACAGTAACGAGATTGGCAGAACAAGTGTGAGAGTATAAAACCGCACCTGGCATTGGCTATGATAATCGACCCTTTAGGAATTAGCATGCCGTTGTAGATATCATCCTCCATTGACTTGTGAGGAATGCCTGAAAGTGTAAGTTATTGAATTAGATAACTATATGCAACGTGGGCTTACCTACTGGAATTGTCTGATTCCAGCTAAGGTCAATAGTAAGGAAAAGAAGCACTCGGAGAGGGGATGAAGACACACCGTAATGTTTCTTGTAAAACGCATTCATTATATGGTAGGCTTTCTCTATCTTCAAATTCCGGAAGACGGCTTGAGCCAACGACTCGGTCAATTTCTTTCTGTGCTTTGACTTGGACTTCGGGATGAAGAACCATCGCAAGCAAAAAGAACGACAGTGTCGATGCAGTCTGTTCTCAGCTTTTGGTCATTGTCATGGAATAATACTTTGCTTCGTGGCCAACGTACGGTCTCAGCACCAGCTATGTACGTAATTGCGGTAGCGGCTTGAATCCGCTTCACCGTTGCCTCGTTCTCGTCTCCTTCTCTAAGCATATCCTCCATCAACGATGCTAAGAAGGAAGGTTTCGCTGTTCCATTGGCCTGCAAAGAAGTAGTGTTATAAATGGACTGACGATGTGTAGAAAAGTGAACGAACCATCTTTTGTTTCATGTGATCATAAGGATATTGAAAAAACTTGAGGACCGTGGGCAGCGTGGTTCGTGCATATGTAGCATAATAAGTTCCGGGAAACCAGGATGGGAAATGACGAACTACATAAATGAGTATTAAGACTTTCAAAGAGCATGCACCCTGTAAAAATGCTAACGAAAAGGGAACAGGTCCACTGGCGTGCCGCCCGGTGGACCCGATGTTGCTCCTGCATGGGACACTTCGCGAGCCAGTTTCAAGTAGGGATCGTCGTTTGACTGGATTTGATGACCATAACTGATGTCGATAATTATAGCTGTCGCAAAGCTACAAAACTTTATTAGCAAAACAATACATTATTGGGTTAATCTTCATTCACCGAAGGAATGCGTCTAGTTTATTTTCCGTTGTTGAAAGAAGGTTCATAGCAAGAATGCGAGCTTCTCTGGTCTGGACGGGGCGATACTCTCTGCTCCTCTCTTTACTGAAATATTTTTGTACCATCGCGCGCTGCTTGCGAAATTCATTCCCATATTTTAGCAACGCGAGCGTATTTGTCAGTTGCAAACTTGTGACACAAGAAACCGATTAGTCTTACTATGGCCTTTGGCAAAGCATGGGATCAATAATTACAATGGACGCACATGTCGTAGATAGGGAAATCGGGCCTATCACTGTAATTAGCCCCGCGCTTGTCTAGCAACTCGACTGCGGCTTGAACGCTGTTCAAGACAACTAGTGATTGGCCTAATAGCTTGAGATGCACAATTTCCCCTTTGATACAGTATCTTGCGTTTGAATCCAACAATTCGCACAGAAGGGATATTTTTACACACCGTATCTCAGACCCAGCCTGTAGAAGTGCATGTCTTGGCTACTGGCGGGGATTGATAGGAGATTCCCAACTAAAGGATACGCTAGCGGCCCAGGAGGCAATGGAACGTTCCTTCTAGAAGACATGTAATTTACTACAAGGTATGTGACCAGGAGAACGAGGAAAAGCCCGATCCAGTACATGATGGTACGGAGGGAGGGCGCCTGAGCTTGCTACCAAAAGAGGTAAAAACGTAGGGACGTGCCGGTGACATCTATTCCCAGGACTGAGAAAGTTGAAAAACTCGATCTGGACGACTGATCTCAACGTGATTTCTATCAGTCACCCGCCGTTTATAATTAGACATCAGACTAGTGGGATTCGGGAAGCGGAAAGGTTTTGACGGATCATAGTAGGCAAGTTTATCTCCTTCCGAGCCGTCTTGTATATTTCGCGAGACAGCTATAACGACAATTTTTTAAAAGGACGAGAATGCAAAAAGTATTCTGACATGCATAGTATAGATCGTGATATGTAGCATTTCGACCGACTCCGGATTATTCCCTCACGTCTGTATGAAAGCATCCGGCTTTCTCCCATCGGCAGTACATAACAAGATCGAGACAACAGCATGCTTAAATTGGGTTGGGCACAATTCAAATATGCCTTTGGTATGGAAGTCGGTCAAAGGGAGGAAAAAGTGGTGGAAATTATGTTTTTGGTGCTCCGGTCCAAACGAGCACTGAACTCAATTTGCTTTCGGAATAGAGTAGTGAGGTGTCGAAGTGGGACCTGAAATAGAATCCGTCTTTGGGGGTCAATGCCTGCTTTTATTTCTGAGAAGTGCCAGCAAATCCCGCACTTGGCGCGCATCACGGTCAAGTGTCATGCGCTGATGGATATGGGAAAGGCCGGTCTAGATGTGAGTTCAAGATAGCAATAGAGGAACAGCCTATTTTGTCGAGGCACTAGTACTGGCAATGACGACGAATTTAGAGTTATAAGGCGGAAAAGAGTAGGACTGACCTAGTCGTGCAATGTGCAAATTGCTACGTCCACTAGACACTGGCGCTTCTTCATGGGCAAAGATCACGCAACCTTTTATCCTATCGACCCTGTCCCCAAACAGCGAAGCCGTTCCTAGTCTTGTCCATGTCTTAGCCTTCAGATGTAGGTGTCTTTTCAGCATTGGGTCCTTTCTTCTTAATCACGGTTCCCGCGCTTCAAAAGGAGGACGTACCGGCAATCGCCTGTGAGATCCTCATTGAGAGGTTTGCGTATGTGTCTGCATAGGGTACTTGCTGAGATTTTGGAGGCAAATCTGATAGCGCGTTTTGGGGGGATGGCTCGTAATAGCTTGCATGTCCCGAGTAGCCCAGGTTGGTGATTCAAGGAGCGACTTTTCAATAGGAGAAGCACATCCCTTTGTTAAAAGTGGTATGAAATAACCTAATTTAGAAAAAAAAAGATGTACGTTCAAGTTCTGCCTGGATTTGTCAGATTCTTGTTGGGTTGAGCAGGGGCTACATGGTGCCGAACTTCACTAAACATCAAAATTGATAATTTATACCTTGCGACTAGCAAATAGATGATAAAACTTGGCAGGAAGAGAGGAGGTTAATAGAACTTACACTGACAGATCCACTATTGAGGTCGTCTTGCTGTTAAAGTCAATTTAAACGTTGATCACGTTACATGCTTGAGCTGCACGTCGCCGTTTGCCGGGGGAATCGCCACTTTGGCGGTTACTCCAATGCTGGCACTGACTGTGTGACCTGCTTGGTTCCAGCTGCCTGTCGTCTAGTCGAACGCAATCGTTATCTTCAGTAAGTCTGTATACCATCTATCCCTTCCTATAGCTATTGCTTACGCTTTTGAATTCCCAGCTCTCGATGCATAAAATTTATATTTCAATCAAATTCTCGCTATGATTTTCGATCCCCTAAAATTCGTGTTTTCGCCAATTATTGAAGCTCTGAGCTCGGAATTTCCTGACATTTTCATTCGCCGTCTGTCAGATTATGCTATGCACATCACTATAACTGATCGCAAATCACAGCTTTCATCTCCAGCTATTCGCCTCATTTTCATGTTCCGGAATGTCATACGACTTCGCAGCTTTAGATGGCGACTTGGGTATTGTCATTTTCAGGTATTGTGAAACTCCTTTGGTATGTGCAGAAACGGCACAAATTTAAATCAAGTATCCCGATAAGTTTTAGCAAAATCGTTCAGTGCCTTAACAGACGCTAGCAAGAATGGATGGTCCTTGGAAGGGAAACACAATGTGATCAACGCAGGCAGGCGGCTGATTTTGAGGTAATTCGACGGCATTCAGTGTAGAGCGGTGTCGATCAAATTTTATGTGCGTTTCTACTCTTTCCTATCACCAGTCGACATGCTAGTTAACGCTCTTTACCAAGCGATAATGGGATATTCGTCTCCTACCACGAAGCTATTTTTTTCGCCTGTACTCCTTTCTGATTATATATCCATTATTATTGTCGAGATATGTGCGATCTTCCGTGGAACAGTGAAGTACTGTTAGAAAAGATACACCAGATGATTGCAGTTCAGATTGGCGCCCATAGCACCTGACTTTGGCTGTGCTTCCTGACCTTGAGGTTCACACGTTCATTCAACTGTTGTCTCACACCGTCTACAATCTACTCAGCAAACATGTCTAGTCTCCGTACTGAGGACGATCCCCAAGCAACAACAACACAAGTAAACGATTTGGCGAGTCGTTTTTTAAACATATTCTCTCGACAGACAGTGGAACCAACCAAGTAAGCATCCATTGCAATATGCTAGCGCCTCCTGTTCACAGTCATATTCGACAGGCCCAAAGTCAATCGACCATGGGACTCCTGGGAACTAGATGAGAAGTTCTTTGAAACGCTTTCCAAGTGGACACTAGACCATCCGCAAACACCATTAGATCGAGTCCTTGACGATGTACGGGATCGCATAGAGGCTCTTCAAGACTTCATGGAGGCGATACCAGACAGTCCGTTTCCCGCTAGAAGTCTCGTGATAGGACTTGCACAGCTTCTTAGACTTGGTGTGGTACGAGATACAAGCAGATCTGACAGCTTACAGTCACTGAGTGCGTGATAGGCTGTACGCCGTGCTCAACAAGAAGTACAGGATTTTGCGAAGGGCGTCATTAAATGGGTTGGGCTCGTGAAATCCTCATTTGAATTGGCAAATGACAAACCCTTCGCTCGTCGTGCATGGCGGGACCTGAAAGATATGCGGTGACTATCACTTCTCCACAAGCTACAACGTCCTCAACAAGGTGTTTTAGTCAACTCGTGGACAAGATATGTTTATGGGCTGTTGAACGGCTCAGCGACGGAAGATGGTTACGAATAGGCCATGGACTT
>JABCKL010008529.1:0-17228 GCA_018851305.1 Calocybe cyanea
TTGGAAGTGGATCCAGACTGAGCAGTGAATATATTTCAATGTAATAATGCACGAATTGGTCGAGAAATTGATTCCGAGAGTGTGATGGTCGAGAAATGGCGTTTTCGCAGCGCTGTGGTCTAAATTTTGGTTCGGAAATTTTTTCAACTTTGGGCCAAGAGCTATGCGGTCTAGTTCGGAAATTTTGGTCAGAATGGGCAAATTTGCATTCGGAAATTTCGGCCCAGAATCCGGAATTTCGGGCACGAACCTCGAAAGGTATATTCCAGGGTCCTGTCTTAGGGCACTCTTGAACCACCGCCTCGTTAATCTTTATGATTGGATCTTCAGTCTTATGAAACAGATCTTGATGGCTGCTTAACCTCCGCTGGCGGGCTCGAGGAAGTGAACAAAGTTGCAATCAAATCTGATAATTTATCCTTCAGAACTCCTCTGGATTCGGAGATGGACTGCATTCGGCTCGCAAGTATATGGCGGTCACGGCGTGAATCACTGTTATCCGTGTTGCCTGAGGTAAACGTGTCGCTAGTGATATCATCGTCAATTCGTCGAAGTAAAACTTCCATACGGGACTGAACAGAGTCGATTATTCTATATACAAGTTTTTGTTCAATAGACTCAGGCTACATCGGTGAATGTCACGTACGTCATATTCGCCACGGCTGGATCGCGACATGAGCTGAGGACGTTAAGAACAGTCGACCAATCCATAGGCTCGATGCGATTTTGCATGCTCTGTGCGTGATTTGGAGTGTGAGCCATCAGCAAAGCCAGGATAGTTGAGAGGTAGTTTGATGCTGCGTTTGTCAGATGGGGCAGGTAGGAAGAGCTCAGTTCCAGATCGCCATCTTCAAAAGCATCGTCTTCGGCCTCATCTAGAGACTCTGTAGGAGGCGCAGACTGTTGCGAACGAGCCTTCATGGCAGTGTTTGCAAGCACGCTTATTTCATCCTGGAAACTCCATTCAGGTACATGCACATCTTCAATGAGAAGGGGCCAACGAGTCCATATGTTGTCTTTGTGGTACTGGACTGGCGAATGGGAGCTTCGCTTGCGCTTTCGGCCAGCCAAAATGTGCTTTTCGCTAGCCGGACTACTGCGGCGAGTAGTTTGCGGAGGATCCGTGTGGCGCGAACTTGGATAACTACGATTGGTGGACTTTAGCACACTACCCTGTTCAAATAAATCATCCTGGTCCTTTTCGAGGCTACCGCTGCTCGAGCTGGCTCTACTCAGATGAGATGTGACATCAAGTTGACTTTTTGCGCGTAGAGACCGAATGAGCGAGTTGTATTCAGTGAGCTCAGAATGCAAGGAGGTGGAAATAGCTTTACGTTCCCCCATAGCAGGTATGGGTGACGTAATAGGTTCGAATGGCAATACGTGCGAAAAGATGACAATAACTATACAGTACCTCCAACAGCCACAGCTCTCCAACCTCGTCTACTCCCCCATCCTCCACCATTAGCCACCATTAGCTTCACGAGTGTGTTTCAATTATATTTCATATTCCCCAAAAATCTGACAGCAAGCCTATAGAATGAGAGAAAAGTGGAAGAAAAAGAGATCTCGCAGACTCAGACGCAAACGCAGAAAGATGAGGGCCCGTTCCAGTGCGTTTTCATTCATCTTCTTCGACAAAAATTAGGGCTGATTGATGGTTATCTTTGCAGAATAAATGACCCAATAGTGTGTTGGCCTGTGCACTCGGCAATGCCGCATCAAGCAACCTTTCATATGGCCAACAGCCCTGTTCTGCGCTGTTGCAAGCCTATTCGTGCTGCATTCCGTGGTTGGTCGCATCGCCATCACGTCACACCTCGGGTTCGATTGAAGAGGTGCAAGCAACTTTGTTAAGTAAGAAAATGCTTGAAGAATCATTGGGTTGTAATCTCTTGACACGAAACAATCATATTTTGCCCATCCTCTTTCTGATCGCTATAAGATCAAGTTTTTCTCACAAAGAGATATCTGCTTTTTCGCTCAGAGCCTAGTCTTTTGCAAACTAACGTATTGCTGAAGTTCCTAAAATATAACGCTGCTATCTGGATGCTTATTCGCTGGTGTTGTTTACAAGTTTGCCTTCCACGAGGCTTCATTGAGGCTACACCTTCGGACCGCCTGACAAGCCTTCAACATGCCAGAGTTACAGTATTTTAAATATGTCGACTCAGAAAATTTGCCAAATTCCTGGGAATGCTGATGTCGCTGGTGCGCCGTTCGACTTAACTTACTGGGTGGCTTTACAAGCATCATCGTTGAACAGGTGTGGGCGTCAGAGCTTCCGTCTATATCCAGTCTTGCCTTGCGGCCCTCAATTTTACGTATACGGCCTATATACGTGTTTCTAACCGATCGAACTCTCCGGATGGAGTTCAACGCGTAAAGAGGGCTAGCGTAGCTCCAGCAGCAGCTTCGACGACGGCGACCGAAGCACCCGATGCGCATTCATCTGACATTGATCAGATGTCACCAGGCGCTAACGAAAACTTGCCTCCTCGAAACATGTATTCCACCGGAGAGATCGAGCCTGAGCGTTCAGAGCAATATCGAGCTTTCTTGGACGCCAATCGGGATTATCTTGATATGCTCAAAGCCCTCGAGCGTGGAATTCTTATGGTTGGTTCTGCTGTCATCATCAGCGCCTTCCTCGAGTCGAGAACTACAGGTCTAACTCCATACCATGCACTCATTCTTCTCAACATCAGTCAGATCAATAATTGGTCTGGGTATATCCTTCTCTCAATGGGAAAAGGCTATGGACCATCGCAACGTGGTAGCTGGATCCGGGAGTTTTTCCCTTTAACAAGAGAAGCTTGGGTCTCGTCTATTCCATGGTTCCTTCACTCAGCCATGATGTCTGGCTTCGGGTTGTATTTTTGGTCAAACATGAGGCCATTTTTGAAATACGCCATTGAAGCTGAGGAGTGTCAACCTTTGACGTTTCTCTGGGTGTTTGGTCCAACCAATGTCTCCAATCATACCCTTCGCATTTCTTCCCTTGTATTTTACTCTATCAGCGCCATTCCAACCATTGGTCTGCAAATACTCGCCTCTATCTTCTTGTTTGCAAATTCAACTCTAGGCTCTGTACTTGGCATTGCCGTTATCTTGCTCGTTCTCTCGCTCCTCGTCGCTATTCTTATTCTTTTTCTACTGTTTCACCTCCTTATCAACCCCATTCTCACTTTCATATTTCGCCCTTTATTCCGCATTCCCTTCATTCGGAAGGTTGGGGCTTCAGTCGTAGGGCGTATTTCCCACATTCGACTTCCTCTCTACGACCACCTACGAGCTTCCGTGAACACCTTTTTCGCCAACCTTACACAGTGGCATTTTTTCACATTTCTCATATGGATGCATGCTTACGGCCCACTTATCTACACAATCGTTTCGATCGAGCTCACCATACGCGTTAATGGCCCAAACCTAGAGCCGGAAGCGGAGGCTCGATGGACATACGGGCAAACTTTGGCAATGTTCACCGCTGTTGTTTCGCTTGCGCTGCACGTGCACGAAATTGTGAAGTTGCTGATCAAACGGAGAAGAAAATCCACCAAGAAACCCCGAGAGGACAGCAATGTTACCCCAACCGGTGATTTGGAGAGTTTGACACTGAAGCTCCGGCCAACTTTCGTTGAGAGACACGCACAGACGGAGTTTGAATTTTGATTGGCTGTCGGGGCGACCACGATGACAGTCTTTCTACACAATCATCAATCAATCTTGTCACTGCTGTAGTCTTTCGTTCGTCGTTCCGCAGTTATTCCACCGCCTTCGCCTCTTTGTCGATCTGCTGTAGCATAATCATATGAGGGGATTGTCACATTGCTATTGCATTACATTCCACCCAATGGCCGCAGCAAGTAACTTTGTATTTTTTGGTTTTTGGTGTTCATATGCTGTGCAGATTTTCTTTGATCGTTGTAAGCCCATTCCGTCAAATCTTACTCTCACTACACCATTTCTTTGATGCAAGTCTCCTAGACATTGACAGCAAGCTTGAAGCTCTTTAAATGCTGTGTTAGTTCCCACAATATATATAATTTGTTGGCGTTATTACATTACAGCCAAGTGCCAATCATTGCCGACCGAAACTGTCCCCTAGGTTGCCTTGAAGAACTCTGGTCAAAAACAAGTTCATCCTGTCCTCTATGTCGACTCGGGAAATATGCCAAATCCCCGGAAATCCTGATATTGCAGGTGCGCCGTTTGTCTCGACCTTATGGCTAGCGTTCCCAAACAACCATCAATTAGGTATTGGTGTTAGAACTGCCGTCTATATTCAAGCCTGCCTTGCAGCCCTGAATTCTATATCTACAGCTTATCTACGTAAATCTGTTATGGCGAGTGAAGCGGCAGCCATAGAGCACTCGTCGGACACAACTCTAGGTTTCATCCGCGCGTTGATTTCCAACCCGCCGTTTGAACGTCCTGAACATTATCAGGCATTCTTGCGCGACAACCGTGATTATCTCGATATAGTCAAAGTTCTCGAGCGTGGACTCTTCATGGTTGGATTGGCCGTCATCGTTAGCGCCTTCATCGAAGCCACGTCCACAGGTCTTACACCATATCATGCACTCATCATACTCAATCTAAGCCAGCTGAATTGCTGGTCTGGGATGACACTTCTCTTCAAGGGGAGAGGATACGCGCCCAACAAACGTGGTCCCAAATACTCCCGTTTTACAAAGGAATCTCTGGTGATGTCTATTCCATGGATACTCCAGTCAACTGCGATGTCTGCCTTCGGAGTATATTTTTGGTCAGACATGAAGCCATTTCTAAAATACGCTGTTGAAGCCAAGGAAAAATGCCGACCTCTAACATTTTTCTGGTTGTTTCGTCCGATTGAAGTCCCCAACAATACCGTTCAGCTATACTCCCGTGCATTTTACGCGATCAGCGCCACCCCAATCGTTGGTCTATATTTTTATGTCTATATATCGCTACTCGCAACACTGGCCACCTCCCTTGTAATCACTATTCCAATCACTGTTGTCAGTGTTGTTGGAGCTGCCTTGTTCATCCTCTTGGTTTATGTCGTTATTTTCATCTTTCGTCTGCTATATTGTCCGGTTATCAAGCCCATCATTGTCTGCATCATTCGACCCCTCTCTCGTATCCCCTTGATTCAGGAGGCTGTAAGTGCTACCGGAGGACTCGCTCTCCGCATTCTTCTGCCTGTCTATCGCCACATCAACTCTTTTACAGCCCCTTTCCTTGATGGCCTTACGCTCGACAAGGTGTTGGACAATGCGTTCCGTATTCTTGTGGAAATATCGAGTTGTGCCCCACATGCCTACACAATCGTCTCGACCGAGCTCATTATACGTTTAAATAGCCCGAATGTTGAGCCAAGCGTGGAAACTCGCTGGACATACGGGCAAACCTTGGCAATGTTCACGGCTCTGGTTTCGCTTGCATTATACTCGCATGAGGTCGGGAAGCTGGTGATGAGACGAAGAAGAAATTTCATGGAGAGCGCTCAAGAAGGTCGTGGTGGTCATCCAACTGGTAATTCACAGCGTCAGACGCCGAAGCTACCATCGAGGTTGCTTATGGAGGTTTCAACGCAAACAGAAACCAACCGCCCGCAAGTAGGACATAACGAGACATACACCATGGTCTCGACACGAGCACCATGTTGACGATGTGTTTTGATTTTTAATTTTTGCTGCCATTGCCTGACTTTGTGACGCGATTAGGGGCTCTTGTTAAAACGTGTGTATGCTGATAGTCTGGTACTCATATCGCTTACTCTATCCGAAAGTTCAAGCTTTGTATAAAAGGAGCTGATTATGTTTGCCGTCCGATTTGTCGTTTTTCGTCCAGGTTCCTTGAGTATCATCGAACTGGTTATCAAAATGTTGGGAGTTTATTTATTTTGTCTTATTTTCATTTTGTGGACCTACACTTTCTTATGTTCGTAAGCCTATTCAATCATGATAGCTATACATTTGGATTAGAGATATCTTTTGGCGTTTGTGATTGCTGGCCATGGCAATGAATAGTTCTGCCGCTTAGTAAGCTGAAGTGCTAAGCGTCATTCTCGTTTTCGTACCTGTTGCAATCCAACATTTATCGTTGGTCGTTTCCAGAAACAAAGCTTAGCAGTTTAGTGGAACTACAGAAATACTTGTGTTCTTTTTTTTTTCTCCAGCGCTCGACGTCTTACTAAGCCATATCTGTCAGCCTTCGTGATACAGCCCAGAGTCAGGCGCCTCACGACCAAGCTATCCTGAGGTACTGTAAGCGACCTTTAGCTCCTGGAGTCTTGTCAAATCTCGATATATCTTAGGTGTAGACTATTGTCTTTTAAGCGTATCTCAAAACCATCGCTAACTAAGGATTGGTCACATATCTTGCGTCTTGATTACCAGCTTAGTATTTGGACTTTTCTCTCCGTCTACAATTCTCGGACGGTCCGTTGAAACCCTGCTCTGATGCTTTAAGAAGCATTCATATACGTAAAAAAGTCGGTGCCAACTCGGCACCGATTTTTCCACTCTTCCCGTCCGACAGGAAGAATGGAACAACCACCAGCGTTGGTCAGCTGAGGCACACGCGTCTAGTATTTTGATTCAATGCCCTACTCATTTCCGCCCTCACATGTGCTTAGAAGGCGAGCACCGCGTTAAAACCCATTGCACGAGACCGTGACCTATAGAACCAGTAACATTGATGTATTAATAGTGGGCGTCAGCAACGGAAACACTTCTCTTCTTGACCAACGGCTATGTCGACCCAAAAGATATGCCAAATTCCTGGAAATCCCGATATCGCTGGTATGTCTGTTTTTAATCTTAACTTTCTACTCAGAGCCAGAGTAAGTCAGGGATTGGTGTACGACTTTCTGTTTACCTCCAAGCCTGCACAGCAATTTTCGAACTTAACTCCCTGAGCACGGCTATGGAGCTTCCAGCTCTTATTCAAGGGAACGAGTCACCATTCACCCAACTCCTCAATCCTCCTAATTACCGAATGGCATATCTCGCAGTCGAGAAGAAACACCTTGGCGTTGTCATGCATTACGAGCTGGGACTGATCATGATCGGTTTTGCCATTATTATCAGTGCCATAACTGAAGCAAGGTCCGGAGGTCTGACTCCATATCATGCACTTATCATTCTCAACATCAGTCAAATTAACAATCTTGCGGGTATTTCACTGCTTATGATGCGAGGACTTTTTTTTTGTTGGGAGCATGGCAGACGGATGTCCGATTTCTTTGTGACACCGAACTTTTGGATCGCATACGTGCCACTTATGGTACACACCATTATGATGTCAAGCCTCGGACTGTATTTCTGGTCGAATTTGAAACCATTTCTGAAATACGTAGACGAAGAAGGGGACTGCCAACCGATAACATTTCTTTGGGTCTTCGGTCAAATCGACGTCTCTAACAATGTCCTACGAGTATTCTCCCTTGGTTTTTACGCTGTTGGTGCCGTTCCAATCATTGGGCCATTTATTCTAGGAGGTCTCCTGGTACTTGCAGGCTCCGTTCCACTCTTTGCACTCGTGGCCTCGATCACAATTACATTGCTTTGTCTCGGATCGTTCCCTATACTCGTTGTCGCTTTCGCCTACTCCTATAATCGCGCTAACCGCGCAATAAAAATTCTGCATGCTCGGCTTATAACTCCTCGAAGCACGCATCCCACTTCTATTTGGGCCATATTTGCTGCAATGCTCACTATAGCATTCCCCTTTGTACTCATTTACTTCATGCTTTCAACAGAACTCACCATACGGATTAATCGCACGCTTATCGAGCCTGGGATTGAAGACCGCTGGACGTATGGCCAAATCTTAACCCTGACTACCAGTCTCATTTCGTTTCTGATGCATACATTTGACTTTCATCAAATGATGGCGTGGCCCCTAAAACGACAAAATAGGGCCGTCACGGAGGACAACACAGAAAATATCAATGCCAATGCAGGGAATCCGAGCCCTGGAGTCAATAACCCCCGTCCAACAGTGCTACCTGATTCTCAGTCGCACCACTATGCTGATTTCCATCGTTCTTCACCGTCTACCAACTAGGCTGTTCCAATTTTCCGACCTCTGCGTCGCAAACTTCAGTTTCACGTTCTGGGCGGGGGGTTGTGCCTACCGGCATGGTCTATAGTATATGCACTATCTATTGATCGCATTCTGGATTCTTCCCATTAAGTATAACCATCTACCAAGTCTTCACCACTCTACTACAGTCGTGCTACAATTTTCTGTATGAGTACCTTAATTGTCTGCCGTATAGAACGGCAGGACCGGTTTGTACTGTGACCAATCACCTCTTTCTTGGATATGCTATCAGGGCTGAGCAATGTTGATCACTTATATGGCGTATTCGATGTTTCAATGAGCATACTGTAATTTTGCGGTCCCATGACCAACACCGATTTGGAAATTTGACCTTCACCACTGTCAACACGTAACAATTTGGGCCATTCTCTACAGAACACACCACATGAAGTAGTAGGCTGTGTATTGGGTCTAGGGCTGTACACCAGTCATGAACCAGGTCGGCCAATAAATAACGATGGCTCTTTGCCATGTGAAAGTCGGTTTGATAGTTCACAAGCACAGCATTGATCTGCTTCAACGTCTGAGTTCTCGGGCTGTGCCTAATACATTCAGTTTGGGCTTGTTGTAAGGGTATCATATACCAATATACCTATCTTGTGAGCAACAATAGATCGCACGTTTAGTAAAAGTGCTGTACTGACTTCACGCTGGTTGGCATCCTTAAAGGTAGGTACAATTCTAGGGCATAAACTATGGTGCTGTTACAACAGAAGTGATCCCCAAGACATGAGCGAAATATCGAGTTAATTCAGTGTTAAGTGGGATCTATGGATCTATACGTTACAGGGTCAATGATCTGCGGGAAAACACCGCCAAAGCCAGCTGCCAAACAGCCACCATGACAGTTGGCTGTCATTTTGATCAGTTGCCTTCCTTCAAAATCCTGCCAGGGAAACCTTGCAGACCTCTTCGTCTTGTCGTCGATGTCGACTCTGGATATATGCGAAATTCCTGGAAACCCTGATATTGCTGGTGCGTTTCTCTTGTCCCATTGATATAGCTTCCTGGGACATTACTATCAAACAGGTGTTGGTGTTCGAACTTCCGTTTACATCCAGGCTTGCCTCGCAGGACTCAACCTTATATATATTGTTCATACACGTCTCTTCAATCAAGTACACCGTCCGGATGCTCTTGAACTTGCAAACTGGGAAAATCATGTTTCGGAGATGGCTTCGACCACGGCAATAGAAGCACCCGCTGTGATATCGCCGGACACAGATCAAAGATCACGAAATGCTGGCCGAAATTCACCTTCAGGAGACGTCGTCCCCCAAAACGTCGATTCTCAATTAGAAGATGCTGAGCAATATCGAGCGTTCGTACGCGCCAACAGAGATTATCTCGATATGATCAAAGTTCTCGAGCGTGGACTTTTCATGGTCGGATTTGCCGTTATCGTCAGCGCTTTCCTTGAAGCCAGGTCCACGGGTCTAACACCATATCATGCGCTCATCATTCTCAATATCAGCCAGATCAACAACTGGTCAGGTTTCATCCTTCTTGTAATGCGGGGAGGCTTTCGGCCTTCTGAACGTGACGGCTTGTCCCAATATATTTTTATAACAAAGGACTCGCTATTGTCGTCCATTCCATGCTCCCTTCACGCGATCATGATGTCTGGTTTGGGCTTGTATTTTTGGTCGGACTTGAAGCCCTTTCTGAAATACGCCGTTGAAGCCGAGCAGGAATGTCAACCTTTGACATACCTCTGGCTCTTTGGCTCAATTGAAGTCTCTAACAAGGCCCTTCGCATATCTTCCCTCGTCTTTTATGCTATCAGCGCCATCCCAATCATTGGTTTATACTTTTTAGCCTCCATATTGCTGTTTGCAGTACTGGTTTTCCTTGTCGTGGTCACACTGCTTATTCTTGTGCTCTGTATTGTTGCTATGATCTTTGCTCTGCTATATCATATCATATTCAAACCCATTCACACCTTCATACTTCGGCCGCTCTTTCAAATCCCCTTCTTTCAGAAGATTGCGACTTCAATCGGTGAACCTATTTCGCGCTTTCTGCTCTCTACCTATCACCACGTACAATCCTACACAACCGGGCTACTTGTGGGCCCCGCTTACTCGCAGCTCGTTACATTTCCCATTGGCATATTCGTTTGCGCCCCGCTTGTCTACACAATCGTCTCGACGGAGCTCACCATACGCGTCAATCGCCGGCATGTCGAATCAGGAACGGAAGACCGATGGACGTACGGGCAAACCTTGGCAATGTTTACCGCCGTAGTTTCTCTTGCACTTTTCACTCATGAGGTCGTGAAAATGGCGGTAAAATGGAGAGGAAAGCTCATGAAGAGTGTTGAGAAAGACGGTAATAGCACCCCACCTGGTGATTTGGAGGGTTCGACACCAAAACCGCGGCCCCTGTTTGTTGAGAGAGAGACGCAGACGGAATCCCATGACGACTGGCTGCAGCAGAGCCATGGATCAGTAACAACGGTGGTCTCTACATATGGACGATGACTGGTACGTTGTTTTGTTCGTCATTCCGTGCGTGGCTGCGGTTGCAACAATTATTTGACAGTTTTGTTTTTCGGCCACATGAAAATGCTTATTTTCGCCCACCTTCTGTTATGGTACTATTCTGCGAGGAGCTGTTGCAGCAACTCGTTCAGAGCTGCTCTACCCATCAGTCATCGAGTCCCCATCCAAGTTTTCGTGCCGGTGTTCCAGCCAAGTACCAACTCAAGTTTAAATAGTATCATGTTCTCCGATTGCATCCTTACATCGTACTACCCCTTTTCTCAACTATTCTAACCTTTCAAGGATTTGAAGGAATCTGGTTGCCCGGAAATGTTGTTAATGCCTACTCACTTGTAATTGCTAATTAACTTAGTCTCCATGTCGCACCTATACCGCCAATGAAGGCTCTGGAACCTAATGAGCAGATAAAGAAGATTTGTGTTGATCCTTGACAGAAGGTCTCTGAGCGGAAATTGGACTTCATCAAACTCTGCAAAAAAAAGAAAAAAGAATCATATGTTCAACACGAATTATTTCATTTCCAAGTCATAAAGCTCTCTCGATCCTGACTTCCCTCAACGGCGGTCTCGCGATACATTATATTTCATATGGTTATCAAGCTTAGAACCGATTTCACAGCTTCTAATAAAATATTTTAACAGCAATGTTGTGTTATACTAATGAGGATTTCAGCTAGGTAAGCACGTATCAACTATATCTTCAAGGTTCTAGATTTCCTTGAATGCTAACGAAATAGCTTTGACAGCTACGAAGAGGGGACAGTGTACATGTGAAGATGCAATTTGGGGCACACGAAACTAGCTTGATTTGAGTGTAATAGTGAGAACTACCTGAACGTGTCTTCGTGTGACTGGTGTCATTAGGAGGAGATACGTGGGATAAGACGCTATCACGAAGGCATCCATGACCTAGAAGCGACTCTGCCAAATGATTGCTCCAACCTCAACCACACGCGGAACGACGGATAAAAGACTATGGCAGCCATAGGATAAATGGTACCGACGTTAAAGCTGTCGTCGTTGATGTTGTACGGCTCTATCTCAGCCACTCTCTGTAAGAGTCCGTCTGCGTATCTCTCTCCACAAATAGCGGCCGCGGCTTCGATGTCAAGCTCTCCGAATCGCCAACTGGATTCTCTGTAGTATCACCTTTGCCACCTTTGCCAGCGTTCCGCATGGGTTTTCTTCTCCTCTGCTTGATTATCAACTTCCCAACTTCGAGTACATACAATGCAAGCGAAACCAGCGCAGTAAATATCGCCAATGTCTGTCCGTAAGTCCACCGAGCTTCCGCTCCTCGTTCGACGTTTGGGCGATTGACGCGTACAGTGAGCTCGGTCGAAACAATCATGTAGACAAGTGGGGTGCACGTATGTATTCCGAGGTAGATTGTGAGGACGGAACGGTTGTATGGAAGGCCTGCGAGGAAAGCGCTAAAGGGACCCATTTGTCTATAAAATGCAGACAGGAAAGTGCGTGGAATGGTAATACGCGAAATGAATCTTCTGACCAACGCTACAACCTTCTGAATAAAGGGAGTGCGGAAGAGGGGCTGAAATATGAAGACAAGCACTGGCTTGATAGCGAAACGGTATAGCAGAATAGAAATGGATATGACAATAACCAGCAACACTAATGCTAAGACGACTGGAATGATAATCGCAGCAAGGCACATTGGTATTGCAAACATTAACATGCAGGTAAGAAAGTATAAACCAATGATTGGGAATGCACTGATAGCATAATATACCAGGGAAGATATGCGAAGAGTATTGTTGGAGACGCTGATTGAACCAAAGAGCCAGAGATATGTTAGAGGTTGACATCCCTCCTCAGTGTCAGAAGCGTATTTCAGAAACGGCTTCAAGTCCGACCAAAAATACAATCCAAAGGCAGACATCATAGCGGAGTGAAGGAACCATGGAATAGATAAGATCCAAGATTCTTTTGTTACAGAAAACAGGTCTCGGATCCAGCCACCATCACGGTTTTCCGTAAGCCCAAATCCTCTCCCTGAGAGGAGAAGAATGAACCCAGACCAATTGTTGATCTGACTGATATTGAGAAGAATAAGCGCATGATAGGGAGTAAGACCCGTAAGACTGGCTTCGAGGAAGGCGCTTATGACGACGGCCGCTCCGACCATGAAGAGTCCTCGCTCAAGCACCTTGATCATATCGAGATAATCTCGGTTGGTGCGCAAGAAAATCGGATAACGGCCAGACTGGTTAGACCTTATGTCCTCAAAAAAGGATCTTTGCAAAAAATATGTCAGAGGAACGCCTTGTGGTCCTAGGTCCGTTGTTCCCACTGCTGAAGCCTGACTAGCGGGGTTTGCGCGTTCGACCCGACCCGGAAAACGTATATAAGATGTATATATAGAATTGAGGGCTGCTAGGCAAGCTTGGATATAGACGGAAATCCTAACGCCAATACCTGTTCAATTGTCGAGTTTAGGCCCTTCGGAAAAGGCGGTTATTAGTCAAAGTTGAATGGCACACCTGCAATGTCAGAGTTTCCGGGAATCAGGCATATCGTCTGAGTTGACATAGCTGGTGGTGATGGGCTGGTGATCGATATCAGGCGACCAGGGCAAGAGCGTCTAATCAAAATCGGCAAGGACGGCTAATCTGATCACGTTGGTGCCATGTAACGGCTGAGCGCGAAATATGGTCTTCATTAAACTCCGCTCTAAATTCGGAAGGCCGCAATAATAGCCACTCTCACTCTTGAGACGCTCTTACACCGTTCATTTTAATGCTCAATGATTAAAAACGGTATGCCACCTTAACAAGGAGCACTCAGTAGGTGTGTAGATTGAAACTACGTCAGGTCGCTCTTGCGCTCATCCATTCATTAGCTTCATCGATCATCCACAGTTAAAGAGTTCCAACTCATCATTGCCCATGTCAACTCAGAGAATATGTGAAATCCCTGGAAACTCCGACATTGCGGGTGCGTCATTCAACTTGACCTAACAGCCGCCTTGTTCGACATGCTCAAATACGACAGGTATTGGCGTAAGAATTTCCGTCTATATCCAAGCTTGCCTAGCGGGTTTCAATTCTATATATACGATCTATATGCGTTTACCGCATGGGATTGAACGCCCAAACCGGGTTAATCAGCCTTCAGCTTCCACAACAATAGCAGAGGCTCCTGTTGGGCGATTGTCAGACACTGCTCGAGAATCACAAGGCGCTGGCGTCGGGCAGTCTCTGCAAGAACTCGAGTTTATCATGAGGGACTTAACGTCGAAACATGTAGAGCACTATCGAGCTGTCGCGCACGACAACCGGGATTACCTCGATATGATCAAAGTTCTAGAACGCGGAATTCTCATGGTCGGGTCTGCCGTCGTCGTGAGCGCCTTCCTTGAAGCCAGCCTTACAGGTCTTACTTCGTACCATGCACTCATTCTTCTCAACATCTGCCAGATCAATAATTGGTCAGGCTTTATCCTTCTCTACACCGGGGGAGGGTTTGGCCCTCCAGGACATGGTGGCTGGATTCGAGATGCTTTTCTAATAAAAAAACAAGGTTGGGTCATGTCTATTCCATGGCTCCTCCACTCAGCCATGATGTCTGCCTTTGGGTTATATTTCTGGTCAGACTTGAAACCATTTCTAAGATACGTCACTGCGGCCGAGGAAGAATGTCGACCTCTAACATATTTTTGGCTTTTCGGTCCAATCAGCATCCCCAACAGTGTCCTTCACATACTTTCGCTTGTATTCTATGCCATTAACGCTTTCCCAATCATTGGCCTGCACTTTCTTACCTCTATGCTCCTGTTCGTACCGCCAGCCTGCGTCATTGTGGTTTTCATCACGTTTATAGCTGCGTCTATCTTACTTATTCTTTCCCTTCTTCCTGCTATCTTCACCTCTGCATTGTTATATGCCATTATCAAGCCCATTCTCGTCTTCATATTTCATCCACTCTTTCGCATACCCTTTATTAGGGAGGTTGTGGCTTGGGTCAGAGTATTCATTTCGCGTACTAACATTCCGCGTACCCTAATCTTTGCATATCGCAAGCAAATGGAAACCTCTAGCACTTTCTTTGCTGGCCTCCCGTACAACCGCCCCTTCCTCACACTTTATCTCGGGACATGTCTTTGCGCCCCTCTAGTTTATACGATCGTCTCAACAGAGCTCATCGTACATGTCAATCGCCCAATTGTTGAGCCGGAAGCGGAAAATCGCTGGACATATGGGCAAACTCTGGCCATGTTTACCGCTCTGGTATCGCTGGTGCTATACGTGGTTGAGGTTTGGAAGCTAGTGATAAGGCGAAGAAGAAGGAAGCTCGTGCAGAGCGCTGGTAAAAATGGCACTGGCAGGGCTCCAGCTGGTGATTCGGACAGCTTGCCGCTAAAGCCGCGGCCCCTGTTTGTGGAGAAAGACATCCAGACGGAGTTGGATGATTGATCGGTGGCAAGAGGGATGCGACTACGACTCGGACCACATCTTGAATAACTGCCAATTGGCCCACGGTAGGCCAACGATCGCCATGCTCTATGCGTCGGTAACGGTTTTTACCGCCGACGCCCCCGCTCGTCGTCGGGGCTATGTAGGACATTCGAAGCAAGGCAGCTATGCTTTGGAGTCAGTTCCTGGCCACAAGTTCCCTATGCTAAGTTGAATATTGCTTATCCCTTCTGACCTCTAATGGAATTCTGTATATGGCGAAACCGCGAACCCGAAGCGCATTATTCTATTTGTTACCCCATTGCTTTTTGAATTAGTCCCATATGTTCTAACTTAACTCTCACTTTACTCTCAAGTACTTAACTCTGAAATTGTATTGGTGGCGGCCATAGATGTCTAGGGGTCATCATTTTTAGAATCTCGTACTCCTTTTCTAGACATACTAACCGTATCAATGGCGTAAAGAAATGCAAGGCTCACAGATATGAAGAACGAACCTAGCACCTGCTCGTCCGCTCTGACTAAGAATGGGCACACACACTCTCTCGGTCTGTACATTACCTACTATTCCAAATACGACTGATTATATGATCTGTCATTACTATGGGATGGGCTCTTCTATTACTGATAATGTCAACCGTGCCGGGACCCTTTACGGATGTCTCTTGGATACCTTTTCAGATTGTCATGTGAAAGGCTTATTGCTAATGTTACGCCACAAATCCTCGTCTCATGAGTTGACCACTGTATTGACTGTAGAGTCAGTGCCTTGCTGGACTGAATGTTAGTCCGGAAGATTTAATGTACAAACTCTACAGATGAAGCTCACTGTCATCTTATCCTCATGTTTGATTCGGACATGACCGTCCCGTGCGCTTTTTGTCGTATAAGTTTTGGGGCAAAAGTTGCATAAGAATTTTTTTCCGTGATCAGTCTTCCCATGTTCTCGCAGCTGTTCTCCTGAGTTGAAAGTCGCAAGACAGAAACCCGAGTTACAGGTGAGAAGTTTATGGTCTTTTCTTAGATGGTATTTCAATCCATTAAAGCCCCCATTTGAGGACCTCCTGCACCCAGGCTCTGGGCACTTTATCCGTCGTGGTCCCTCGCCAGATAAAGATTGGTCCATAGGCAAAGACGGGTGTGGCTGAAATGGCCGAGAGAATGGATCATTATCTGACGTGGAGCTGTGGATTTCTGGGCATATTTGATATCAGATCACAAAACACCTTGCGCCAGCCAGACGGGTAAGATAGTGGTGGAACGCACCGTGATTGGACCGATGATGCTTAGACAGAGCGCTGAGGGTCTCAAAGGACTCGGTGCACTTTTTGTAGGGGCACATCCAACTAACTGGTGTTTCATGTTGTGAAAACTCGGCTTGATGAGGCTGTGGTGTCTGGTCAGACATTGGTACAGGTACATCTAGTCGGGGGTCACTGTGCTTGGGTGTTAGGTGATCCATTCTCTGGTTCGGCGGGGATGGATCGCTCGATAGCAATTGAAACGAAGTGGAGTGACCTCCTTCCGAGTATGACGTCCTGCCCCGGTACGCAAAGTCGTAGTGCTTCGGGGACTGTATATAAGAACTAGGCGAGCTTTGAGTGTCGGCCTGGTTTCCCCATATCTCGGCTGCATCTTGGGTTGGTAGAGTAGGTGTGGCAGCCACGCGGAACGGCGCATGGGAACTGTGCAAGTTCTCTGCACCACTCGGGGCCTCCGACCTTGCATCTGAAAGTGGGAACCGATTCGAAGATGTAGCTGAGGCGGGTGCCGCAGTCACGCGGGCAACAGCACCAGTCAAGATGATGAAGGTAAGGTAATAATTTTTCGTTCTAAGGGAGAGCATCAGACCTGCTGAATTGCTTAGTATGGAACCTGCTGAGGGTCGAATGGGTTGGTCAAATGTTGGTTCTTGCGTTTATAAGTCGCATCCAATCTCTGTCCATGTATACGTTTCCGCCAATATCCGTGTTTGATGAAAAGCTTATGAAAGGATGTTGCCATACCCACGTCCAACACAGGCTCCTAAAACCATATGCCGCGACCTGCGCTCGTCCGTGGGTCGTTATCTTATCACCTGCGGTGTTGTTTGGCAAGCCAAACAAAGTAATCTAACGACCCAACGAGCGCAGCGAGCGGCTGGCACTTTTTCCACTTAGTCAGCGGAGATATCATTGATGTAGTTAAGCGATCAT
>JABCKL010008531.1:0-13734 GCA_018851305.1 Calocybe cyanea
TCGAGTTTCAGCCAATGTATCACAGGAAGTCTTGAGATACTGATCTACTCGCCTTTGTGTATGTCTTGGTTACGCTTTCTTCAACTATCCAGTTACTTTGTTCCTAATCGGTCATTTAGGATAGAGCCGAAGTCTCGAAGGGTACTAATATACAGGACGAGATGGATTTTTGTGGAAGTGTTTTTCATAACTTGTCGTTTTAGGCCTTTGGAATGAGGACTAACCAATTGCAGGCCATCATGATATGCGGTGGCAAAAAAATGAGCGAAATTATTGATTGTCGTGTGCTCCCAATTGTTATTTAAATTCGCACGATATCTTGACATCATCGATTATCTTGCTCAATCAGCCGTCTCTCCACCTCGTCATTCAGGTCTCCTGTCACCAGCAACATCATCACACCCACTAGGCTAATTCAACAGGAGACTACGCCAGTCGAACACTTTGTTCTGGGGTAACGTACCTTACCAGTAGTGCTCCCCCTCACAGGCGTATACTGGCAAACGCTGATAGACTCCAGCAAGCCGACGTCAGACAAGGCTGCAAAGCTGTTCGTTGGACTATAGACACCCTTCGTCCTGAGTTACGCTTTCTCTGGGTGCTCTCCAATTATCCTCCAACGATCGGTTATTCGTTCCACAGGCTACTTCCTTGCGGGCACGAGTCATTGACATTTAGACATACATATGCTTCTAGCGAGATACCGTCTTGTCGTGCAACAAACCCAGGCTGCCCCGTCATTATTTGCAAGTTTCAACAGCAGCCTGCAGCAACGCGGAGATGAACAGCGTAATAGTTCGAGATGAATTTCGTTAAGTATCTCATGGCCCTAGCCCTTTAATTTCCGGTCCGAGCTATAGCCTAGCTGGTGCTCATTTAATAAACCGTGCCGTGCATTTGCAAATGCACCTGTCCCTGTGCACAAATACCACGAGGATGGATGCAAGAAAGTACGACACTGACCTTGTCGACGAGCTCGCTATCGCTCGAAAGTCCAGTGATGGGATGCTGGTCCCACTCTTGTCTTAAGGTTCAAGTGCAATGCTGAGAGTGATTCGTAAACCTATAGAACCCATTTATATGCATGGCCGTCACGCTGGCCGAAGGAGTGTTACAGCACTGATGGACCGAGAAAGAAGTGTGAGTGCAGTGTAAGTAGAACTCTAGCGCTTGTTGATATGATGTCCCCGAACGTCTGTGAATGTACTCTCAAAGACATTAACAAAGTGAGCGTTGGAAAAACGGGACATTATGGATGCAGGTAAGTGGATGTCCTGGCGAATGATTCATCAGCACAGGAGGAGGTGATTTGAGAAGCTGTATCATGAAAGATTACGTCGCGAGTTTACAGATAGTGAGCAGTCTCACGGTTGTACAAAGAAAATGATTATTAGTCGAACAAGGCACCGTGATACATAGCAGTAAGCTCACGAATTTAAAAAGACAGGCAGCAACTATCCAGCTTTATGATAAGTTGTTCACGTCAAACACGCCATGACAGAATGTTGAAAGGTGTAGATCACAGTGTTTTTGAGCAGGTTTCATATGACCAGAGGTTGTCGGATCAAGGTCGCGACCTTAGCTGGCGGAAGCGTATCGGTTCAAAACGGTGATCCTCGTACGCGCGGCCTTCAGTATTTGCCGTCATAAGCGAGTTACTGATACAAAATTTGATAGTATACCGAATTCTGTACCCTGCAACAGCGACAGGTGCAGCTTACGATTCGCAAGAGCGCCACCCTTCACCGAGGTGCCAACCGGGAACGCGGGAGGCCATTATAAGAGAGATTATCTCATGGATAGAAGAGGGGACAGCGACGACCGCCCGTGGGAGTGTCGTCGTGATGAGGTTGAATACATTCCAGGCAGGAAAATGTTTTTGGGAACATATTGAACACGCCTAGCTCAATTCAATATACTTACTCTATATTTAATCGTTCAAATGTACTTACTGATGCCCCGGGACGTCCCATAATCAATGAAAAATTGGGTATATTTCTGAAGATTTGGCAAGACGTTAGTGGCTTGCGTCCATAAGAACTCCCTCAAGTGTTCCCAGATGTACTTCATTTCTTCATCCGTAACATCAAGAACGGCTTTCAGAAAATCATGTATGTTTGTGGAAAGGTGAGCAGGTGGCCCAGTCAAGCCTGGTTCGAAAGGAGGTAGTTGGAACAGGGGTTCGATAATACTGAGGATGTCGATAAGCATAGTGATATCATTGTGCTTGAGGATGTGTTGAAGTACAGGCGCCGAATTAAGGGCACACGCCGAGAGAAACAATGGTGGCGACATCGCGTGATGGTCAGAGCAGGTCAAACACAAAGGCTTTATATTCATACGGGAACTACAAGTGTCATGGGGTATGGAGGTTATGAAGCCATGAACGACTAAGTTACAAAGAAGACCAAGTAACTCGATAATCAACGTGACAAGTCAAAAGAGGTTTCTTATGACGTCACAAGCGTTATCAGCCTCAGTCTGCGTGTGCCACCCCATGCCCAAACGCGACCCTCCCATAGAAGAAGGCAACCCCGCCATCGACAAGGACAACTCGACCGAGCCCAGTCTCAAACGCTTCCGTATGGCAGACTCTACTCAGAAAAGAAGAGCAGTTTCCGACCTTATCTGGGGTGCCTCACTCAGCATCAGACCTGATGACGAGATCAAGGTCATAGCCAGAGCGCTGAGGCGCGTCTTTGAAGACGTATACGACGATGACGAATGGAAAAAGGTCCTGAATCCCAAGTTTAATGACCAGAAATTCTGCGAGGAAGCTGTGAAGGAGAACAAGGAACTGCAAGAAACATTACGAAAATGTCTCAGAAGTGAACCTCCAGACTGGCAGCCGCTTTTCGATAAGCCATGTAAGTTCTTTGTCCTTAGTAGTCTCTAGCCAATGCTAACCTCCGCCATGCAGTCTTTGGTCTAGTATCACCATCTCCCACCCGCAGGCCGCCATTTATCAGAAACAAGTCACCGCATTCAAATGAGCAAGAACGAGGTCTGTCATCCGCAAACCGCTCCTAGATTTCCTCTTTGTTTATTTTTTAATCAAGCAATGGAAAGTTCTTGGGAACAGCCATATCAGGGTGAAGCCACAGACTGTTTATGGGAGCACATCCTGGACTATTTTAATCCCCCAAACTATGTATTTTATGCTCGCTATTGTGCCATACTTCAATCTTCGGGCACGGGCAAGTCGAGGACTGTAGACGAACTTGCAAAGAATCACTTTGTCATCCCACTGAATATTCGTGGACAATCGTCAATTGGTGCGTCTGTCCTTTTTCCTTCCGAACTCAGACGTGAGTTAGATATTAAATCTTTTTCAAGGGTTTCCTCCGGCAGATCACTGTGTTCTTGACTATCTAATGGGAGCTAAGACAAGGAATATGGCTTATCAGCGCAGTTGGGATCTTCTCCAAGCGATGTTTGAGCATACTATCACCCAGCTTCGTGCCTATGATGGTAAAAGTAGCCTTGCGAAGCAGTTCAGAGCCAAAATGACTGACGGTCAGACCATGGGGGGACATAATAAATATCGCGAAGATTTTTACAATCAAGTTATCGATAAGGCAAGGACATTGGAGAATGGGGCGGTATGTACCATTGAGCATCTCGACGTAGCTGATCCTCTACGAAGCTCATGCATCATCCGTGTAGACGAATATCAATGCCTCACAGTACTCCACATCTAATGAGGGCGAACCTATTCTTCTCGCTTTGACCGCCCTTACCGAGTTTCTTGCGCCACACCAAGTCGACTCAGGAAAAAACCAACCGCTTGTTATTATCGCCATCGACGAAGCACACACCATAACCCAACATCAAGGGAACTCTAAGAAGAAGTGGTCAGTTTTTAACGAGCTTTGTGACGTGCTTCGATACCTTGTACACGCTCCTCTTTTCACACTCTTCTTATCGACGACTGGTAAATTTTGGGAGCCTGCAGACACCGGCCCTCATGCACACGACCCGTCCGCCAGAGTGTTTGAGCGTCGACTGACTGCTATTCCACCATATACAGATCTTGGCTTTGATCTCTTAGTGGAACGCAAAATAGCTGCAGACGGGTCACAGGACTTGAAGCAGTTAACTGAAGAAAAGCAGATGATAAGTCTGGGCCGACCTTTGTACGTCCACCGTACTATTCAATTCCTTGCGGTTTTCAATGATAATTTGGAATTGTAGATTTATATCCCGGTATAATCACGGCTCGAGTCACGTCCAAAATTCTATCCTTCAGTTCGCTTGCTCTACACTGCTTAACGTGCATGATGTCCCCACCAAACTCTCCGACGATCAGCGGTTAGCGTGTCTGGCTCAACGGATTCCCATCGAATTCTACTCAACAAATCACACTTCCACCGAGCAGGAGATGAGACAGGTAGCAGGACACATGCGATTATGCCTCAAACTCGATGCTGCATTCGAGACAACGGTCACAGTGTCCCCATCGGAGCCGATCCTCTCAGAGGCTGCCTATGCCGTCATGGTCATGGAGGGTACGTCTTTCAAAGCGCATAAAGCCTTGAAATCAATCATGGAAAGTTATGCGGTGTCAAAAGGCGACCGTGGCGAGTATGTGGCGCTCCTGTTGTTGACTCTTGCACGCGATGCCACGGTTGGCCCTTCAAACGGTTATTGTCGACCCATGAAAAATGATCGCTGGTTCCGTCTGGTTCCCTTTTTATACGGCCAGCTCTTGAGAAAACAAAGCTCACCCTCAGAATGTGTGGAACTATCGTCGATCAATGCACTCGAGAAACTCCAGCTTGATTTTCCGAACGCAAATCTCTACTTTAACCATTTCGTGAAGGTATTCGAACGCAATGCAATTGACATTACCTCGCTTTTGCTACTGAAGGGTCGCGGAGCAGCAGTGCTTTGCGCAGATGGGCAAACAGGGGTCGATGCTATCAATGTCTTTTTGTACGATGGCATCCAATTATCCAAGGACAATGCGGGACTTATTTTATATCAAATCAAGAATGACCCGAGCTACACCAATGTACCCGATGAGAAAATCTTTCACCAGACTGACCCTTACAAGCTTTTCATTCTTGAATCTGGCGACCGCGCTGTCCCCCTCATCAAGGTAGTCTTCGCACTTGCAGCAAGTACTCCATCTCTTCACGTTGAGCGGCACGCTCCAAACCAGGACTATAACGCTGTCGTTTACGAGATATGGTGTGCTGGGATCTCACCAAGCATTTTTGCCCAGGTTGAAGAGGAAGATGACACTTGGTATGCGCTACTTCAAGCTTCTCAGACTTGGAAAACTGTATACACTGGTTCGCAGAGGGCAAGTGACTTACGCAAAGCTGGAAACCCTGGTGCGGCACGAGATCCTGGTCACTATAAGTCTTGGGGGGAACGGTAAAAGAGAAGTTCATCAGGCTTGGCTCCACATCGACACGAAGGAGATCGAGTAGGTTCGACACGTAAAATCTCACAATTGGCTACTGTATAAATATAGCTACGGAAAGCTGCTAATTCATGTTACAATACATTTCCAACAAATATATATAGTATGGTCAAATTAGCGATTTTCGATTAATTAGATGCAAAAGACATTTGGGAGGAGTTGAGCCAGAGAGGAGAGAATCATATAAGAACCACATCCTCTACCCGTCCCTTGTCTGCTCCAAGTCGCAGCGCAATAACTTGCGTACTCAAACTCGAATAACCATTCCCAATAAAAATCTCTGCTTTTCTCGCCAATTCCATATCAACCATCACAGCCCAGTCCGCTTCACCCCACTGAATGGGGATCTGGCCCGAGTGCGTTACTCGTTTGATCGGTCCGCCGACCCACCCAGCTCGTTTCGCACGAGCTGCATCAGTCAAGAGCATTTCGAGTTTGTAGCGCTGCGCGTAGACGAGCGGATGGTCCCATGCGCCGTCGTGGAGAATATGTAAGGTCCGAAGATGAGGCTTATCGTGAAGGCGAGTGTCAATGAGCTCTACGATGCGATTGATTTTGGGGTAGCAATGTTCGGTTATGGAAGTTTGATTTGCAGTGTTCAAGGGTGGGGGGTAGACGGAAGATTGTAAAGGGGGGAGCGTTGCCCATGTTGTGAAGCCAACACCATCGTGTGAGAGTCCCTGGCAATGCCCTTCGAAATCGCCTATTAAACTGATATGAGATGCTACACTATTAACGTTTGATTTCATGACTCACCACGCCGAAAGTGAAGTGCTATGTAGGGCTCGCCTTCCTCACTTGGGGGTTCCTGACGTAAATTCAAATGCTTGTGTGCACGGGTAGCAATAGCATTGATAGGCATCGACCACTTAAAGTAAGTTGTAAGATAATTTTGAAAATCGGGCCAGATATGATGAAGCGCCGAAGAACCGAGAAAACTATGAAATTATTAAAAGCCATTCATGAGCTGTCATGATATATTAAGTCGTAATACGCACTTCCAATTTAATATCCAATTGTCTACAATAATACATTTCTCAGGCCCACTCAGTTTTTTCTTCGCATCCTGCCATAGGTGCTCGTAATTGACGTGTATAGAAACATGCCTCGTCTCTTCTGGAGTGCAAGCTTCATCGAGTACAGCAGCACTGATACTGTTACGTGTCACACCAAGCAGAAAGGCAGACAAGGGAGCCGTGGCTTTGGTACCTCGAGGACGCCAGATAAGGGGTTGGTATACGTAGACCCGTGAGGTTAGCAGGGTAAGGTGATGAAACAACAAGATCTCCTGTGCCTGTACGGACAACGTAAAGAGCTTTGATAGCTTAAATGAATAGTTTGCGAACCTGGTTATTGAAACCCGCCCCCTGTAACTGTCGAAATAGCAGGTATTTATTTTCTGGTGAATGCCTTATGAACCTTCGTGATTCGGACACTTCATGCTGGTCTAGAGTCTTGTAGAGGGCGTAAGAAGGTCGATTTTTGAGATAAATATAAGAGATTAGAAGTAGTAGTACAGCTAGAAAAACGAAAGCAATGCGTAGTAGCCTTGAGACTAGAAAAGGGGTGGTGGGTTTATGATAAAACATGCATAAACGAGGAAAGGAGAAGCCACGTGGGATTTTTCATTTCATTTCTCATGCAACCATTGCTGAGCAACAGCGCTCTACCAACTCTAAGAAACCAGCTATTGTATGTCGTCTAACGCCTCATCGCAATCACCAACGAGTACACCCCAGAGCCGTCGTCGCAGCGTCCGGCGACGTTTTTCATCCGCCTCGCCCTCTAGCCTTCCGGAATGGCCGAACCATGTTCAAATCCACCAATCAGTTACATCAGCCACGACTATTGCTAGACGTCGTGGTCGACGCAAGTCCGCAAGCCCACCAAACACATCATTAGGCATTCCGCCTCACCAGTCAAAACGGGAACGGGAATCACGCGCGGACCCCTATGACCTTTTGGACTCAATTCGGTCTGCCCCTACACACCGAGGTATGGACATTAAACAAGAGGAACTCCCAATACCATTGGTCTATTCTTCACTTCCTCCAACTCCGATCTCGTCCTCTCCCCCGCCTGATCTACCTGACCACAAAACGGAGCCTCCCTTGTCCCCTGCCCATGCGTTGGACTTCCCTGAGGATATCAAATCGGGATTCACACCACCGTTTTCATTATGGGATTACCTTCAGGAAGAACTCCTTGCTACCGATTTCGATTCTCATCAAGAGTTGAAATGGGAACGTGTTAGCAACTTCTTGAGCATCCCCTTAGCAGTAGAAAAGGTGCGCATCCTTACAACTCTCATGATTCTATGAGCTGATCAACCTGAAAGATTATTGGATTTGGTTTCATTGTATGCCTAGACTCATTCCTATACACTTTCACAATTCTACCCATCCGCTTCACGTTTGCATTTGTCCGATTCGTCATGAATCTGCTTCGCTCTAAACCTCCCCCTCTACCTTCATCGCAGAAGGCCGACCTCCTACGTGCACTTCTTCTTGTTGTTTCACTTCTAATTCTCAATCCTTTGACGGATGCGAGTAAGATCTATCATGCCATCCGAGGGCAAGATACTATCAAATTATACGTCATCTTTAATGCGCTTGAAGTAAGCAGCTCAAACTTGAAACTCTTCAGTACATGTGTAACCTTCCAACTCTCAGATTGGCGATCGCCTCTGTGCATCTATCGGGCAGGACATCCTTGACTGCCTGTTTTCACGATCTACGCTAGAACCACTATCTCATAGAATACCGGTTACGACACACACGTTTCGCCCTTTTTTGTATTTTGCTTTAGCAACGATGTACACCGGTCCGTCCCATTTGGTTGATTTCTTGAGCTATTGGATTCTGAGGTCATGCATAGTTGGACATGCTTTGGTCATGGTTTACCAGCTAATCTGCCTTAATGTCGCCATCAACTCTTATGATCACGCACTCCTAACGCTCCTTGTGTCGAATCAGTTTGTAGAAATCAAGGGCACTGTGTTCAAGAAATTCGAGAAAGATAATCTTTTTCAAATCACTTGTGCAGGTATGCGGAGGTGCTTTTATCTTCTTTTTGCTCGCACGAGCTCATGATAACGTTCAGACATCGTGGAGCGCTTCACCTTGGCCCTCATGCTTTGTGTTGTCGCCTTCCGTAATCTAATCGAACTGAGCGGTTACGAATTCGACTTCTCAGAAGGATTTGTCATGCCAAAGAGTTTTGGTTGGTTTCGAGGAAATAACGTGCTCTGGACGATATCCTATGTACGTTCTTCGCGATACGATACCCAGCCTGAACACCCTCCGCTGACATAGTTTCTCAATTAAAGCCCGTGTTGACGGTTATGGTCTCCGAAATGCTCGTAGACTGGCTGAAACACGCCTTTATAACCAAGTTCAATCACATCCGTCCATCGGTATACGAACGCTATACTGATGTGTTGTGTCGCGATTTGGCTAGTGGGAGCGCTGTTGAGAGACGACGTGCTCGCAAGGTATCTCGCTTCCCTTCTTCAGAGATTTGACGGCATGAACTCGACGTTCATATTTTCGCTTGTAGCACGCTTACGTGGACCAATCTCCTCTGGTTGCGCGTCGGTTGGGATTTGCATCGCTTCCTTTGGCTGCGCTGGCTATCCTCATTGGATCTCAATCTCTCAATCTTGTTTTTACTGTCCGCTACGATCTGTCGTCGTTGTGGACTGTCACCTCGCTTTCAAGTGCCCAGATTATTCATTGCCTTACATGGGCGACTATGGGTTTTTTGTTTTGGATATGGCATGTTTTGTTTTTATCTATCATCTGGAAATATTCTGATTTAACGTCGGTCGACTCTTGTGATCCACTTTCTTTAGCTTTCTTGTCATTAAAGTTATGCTAGGGGTCAATTTGATAAGCTATGCTTCGAAGAGACGCGCGGGAATGGAAGATAGAGTAGCCACCGACGTCGTTAACGATTTCGGAAGAGATCCCATAGGAGAGGGTAAAGAAGAACGGGTCTGTCATGATTGTCCCTATTGCTCACACTTTATCCACTCATACTTGGATTTCCGTGTTGTCGATGCGTCTTCGCGTCTTTTTTTCTTTCCAGGTGTATAATAAGAAGCTCAAAAACCTACTTGATAATGAAGACGACGATGCGCCGCGCACGGCGGATATGGGAGAGAATAAACGCGGACAGTTACCAGGGAAAAGGGAGCGGGTGAAGTTGGAGGATTTGACGAGATATACTATGGTTAAGCGTATCTGGTAGACAACGGGAAGTTCTATTGCGCTGCGTTAAGGCAGTGGGCACAGCTGCCCTTGCCTGGGTATCCAGGTGAACGTGGGCTATCATTGTTATCCGCGACCAATCACACAAGTCCCCTGTCTGTCAGTTCACAACAAAATCATCTGTATTTGACATGTGCGTCATGGTCAAGGAGGAGCGAAGCGGTCTTTGCTACTGGCGGTGGCTGCGCAGATGGTGCGATATGTAGAAAATCTTTTGATTGATGCATATAGACAGGACAGTAAGGACAGTAAGTAGACTCGCTGAGTTACATCGGTAAAGAGATGTGGAAATTTCTGACAATACACAAGAGATATTCAGAAGAGGAAGAGATAAAGAGACAAAGAAGAATACAGTGAAAGAAAGGAGCGACGCTGGAAGAGCCGATTCGGCTGTAGTGAGGGTTGGAGATTCAGAAATTAAACCATCGGATTAGCTGATATAGCTAGCAAATTAAGTACGGTGACGGGCGATTCTGCTTAAAAATCCAGTGCTCTTCGGTTTGGGTACACCATAATGATCAGGAAAGGGATTGTAAGGGCGCCAATCAGAGGCATCCCGACCGTTATTGATGAATATACCCGGGTCACGAATAGGCGGCGCATAAGTGTTGGGACGAAGGGCTGCTCCGCGAGGCCCACGAGCGAGTTCCACTATGGTGGGGGTTTCTAAGAGACACGCGCGGTCAGGGAATCGTTCTTTGAGGTAACGCGTCATTGGGTAGGGTTCCATCTCGGGCGTGGCCATGGCGCGCGCGATGTGGTCAGGGTAGAGTTTGAGGTTCTTTGGTGAGTAGCGACGCGTTTTAAATAGGCCCGGACTTGCTTTGCTAGTTTGAGAGGTCTTAAAAGGCTGAGTCGCGTTGTGTTGAACGTTACGGGGGTGGATGACGTCATTGGGAGGCGCATCATTGACGATTTCGGCAGTCTGGAAAGCCTGATGATGGTTGTTCTCGTGTACAAAGACAGCCTGACGGCCAGCCGCGGCATCGTGAAATTTCACGCCGTTCAACAGCTGCAGTTTGATTGCGGCGGAGTTCTTGAGTTTTCCGTTGGCTGTGGAGAGGTTTACGTCTGAGGGGGAATCGTCACGAGGGTATTGGCCTTGTGAAAGGTTCAGACCATCGAAGGCGGTACGTTGCTCGTTTTCTGCACGTCGTTGAAGGCGATCTGCCCGATCACGAGATCCCATGTGGTCCGAACGTCCAGTATGGCGTGGCGCATGATGTTGATGAGCGGGCTTGTACGAGGGTACAGATCGTTCACTCCTGAACGACTGTGACTTCGAGGGTTTAGGTGGTGGTGGTGGTGGAATGACAGGCGAGGAGTAAGGATCATTCTCCCAGTTGGGCAAAGGCAAGTTGGGCAGTGACCGGGAGTGCCTGAGTTTCGGATCCCTTTGTGGTTTCCTTGAAGATAGAAATTAGCTCAAATTTTTTCGTCGTATTCATGAGCGAAACACTCATACCTTTTTAAGACCTTTGCACAAAAATTCTTGAAGTGATCCATGCCAGTGGGAAGGGCAAACAGTGGGTATGAGACGGCAAAATTACGTTAAAATATCTTCGCTTATATCTATTTTTAAGAAGGTTGGCCATTGTAAGGCCAAGATCTTGTCTTTGTCAAATTCTGTGGCCAGACCATTGTCCACTGAACCGAGTGGCGTGTCGTACCTGACAAATAAAAGCAGTATAATTCATGGCCAGGAAATTCAAAAATCCGACAATGGGCCAAGCCAATAATGTGAAAATCATCCGTGGCCGAGCACTGAATACCACTCGAGTACCTCAGAGAGTCAGAGCACCTTCACGTCCAACTAATGAGTCGCGAGCACGTGATGGAACGCGTTGACGCGTTTGATGAGATCGGAGTTTGAAAGTGGTCGATGTATTAATTTCGTACTCAGCCACGCAGGCGTCCCTCAGCCCAGTACATCGACCACCTGGGCCATCTTCAACACTCGTAATGCCGACAACACGCTCCTCAACGCGAAGCTCGGTCCTTGGTAAAAGATCCCTGAGATCATCCGAAAATTCTTTCTGTGAACAGCAACTCCAGACGCCCGAGTCGACGCCGAACCCAAAACGCGCCCGCGTATCCAGTACCGTATTGGATGGCGACTCCAACAAGGAGAATGTACCTCCAATCTCCTTAGAAGCCGTCAACATTGAGCTGGTAACTCCCAGGACCACCAGAGAACTCAGCCGCACCGCAACCGAGTTAATCACGCCAACTCGTCCAAGGCCAGGTATTGCATTACATGTTGAACTCATTTGCGCTTAATGCTCACTATACTTTAAGCTGCTAGACGACATGCATCAACACCTGTTATCTCATCGCATACTCCTCCCACTCGCGATATTTCGCTTTTGGCTATATCGACACCACCACCTACACCTCCGACATCTCTTCTACCTATTCACGCTCGCGCACGTACTCTACTTCGTTCAACTTGCAATAATACGAACGCTCAGATTGCCGGACGTGAGTCCGAGCGTGCCATAATCAATGAGTTCCTCGCGTCTTTTCTCGACGCGAAGAACCACGGGTCGGAATCAACTAGTCTCTACATTACTGGCTCTCCGGGGACGGGTAAAACTGCCCTTCTAAACTCTGTCATACATGAGCTCAAAACCGACGCGAAAATTATCTTCATCAACTGCATGGCCCTCCAGAACATAGAGTCTCTATGGGAGAGATTGATCGAAGAATTTGATGGCCGGAAACAAAAACCTGCCGGACGAGCCAACAGAAGTAAAGGTAGAGAAATGGTGGAACAGCTCGTTTCGTCGTATCGTTCTAAATGGTAAGTGTCCTATACGCGTCACTATATACAATTCTGACATTCGGGCAGCATTGTAATTTTGGACGAACTCGATCATATTACCCCTACCGCACAAGCGCTGACATCCCTATTTTCACTCCCAAATACCAGCCCTGCCATCCTACGGCTGATCGGCATCGCAAATACACATACTCTCACCTCCTCTTCGACGGCATCTTCCATCATGGCCACTAGCAACGTTCGCACTCTCCATTTCGCTCCATATACACCGCCCCAACTCCTTCAAATCCTCCAATCGCGTCTATCCGCTCTATATGATAACGAGTCTCCCGATCAGAGCTCTCCGGCGAAAAAATTTCTGCCTGTTCCGACATTAACCTTGCTCACTAAGAAGGTCGCAGCACTAACCGGGGATGTGAGAAGTCTCTTTGAGGTCCTAAGGGGCGCGGTCGACATGGCTATCACAGCGTCTGCTCTTCCGGTTACTTCTCCACCCTCAAATATCGAAGGAAACCTCTCGGGCTCTCCTACTATCACCGTTACGCCCGCGCATATACTCGCAGCGCTGAAGGCGTATACGCCATCGTCGTCGTCGTCTCCAACTACTAAAGTGGGACTAGGATTGACATCGGTCACCAGCTCATCAAGTAATAGCGAGATCGTCACCAAGATCAGTAATCTCGGCCTTCAGGCTCGTCTTGTTCTCCTCTGCATACTCCTAGCCTCCAAACGCCTCGAAGTGAATCTCTCACTCACCTCTGGGTCCACCCCCATCTCCACACCAAAAAAATCCTCTCCTTCGCCTATAAAACGCTCTGCATCGCTTCCTACTACACCAACGGCATCCGCTAATGGGGTTGGCATTGAACCCACACAGTTACACACATATTATGGTTCTGTTCTCGAGCGACATGATAGCGGTGGATTCGAAGCCGTTTCTAGGAGCGAGTTTGGTGATCTCGTCGGAGTTCTTGAGGGGATCGGGTTGATTAGCCTTGGAGCTTCGCCCGATGCGCTAGGGAAATCTGGTGCGAGACGTGTGATGGGTCGATCGGCGTCGTTGAATGGCGGCGCTGGGTTTGGCGGCAAGACGAAGGGAGGAAAAGGGAGTGGGGAAGTGAGGCTCGCGGGTGGCGTGAGAGTTGAAGAAGTCCTCCGTGGTTTAGGGATTACCACAGCTGCCGTTGCCGGAGAACTTGATGTAAAGTCGGAAGAAGTTAGAGCAATTTGGCAACAGGAGAATGCTCGAC
>JABCKL010008532.1:0-16994 GCA_018851305.1 Calocybe cyanea
GTTCTTGACCCCAAGCTTGAAATGCTCCTGCTCGCAACGTGACTCGAGGCAAGCAAAGAGGAGAATCCTGGCATGAACTAGTCAGCGAGCTTAAAACGCAATACTATCGCTGAGCTGCACGCACAGTGGCAGCCAAAGAGCCAGTGGTCTTCGGGTGGGCATCTTGGTGGTCAGTCTGGCATGAGCAAAACCAACCTTCAGAATAAAAGAGCGTCCAGACTGGCTGGGAAAGAAAAAAGAGCAAAGATGATTGATCTAGAGTATCAGAGACTGACGAACAGAAACTAGTGCTTCTATCAAGTAAAAATAGCGGGGCGGTACATGTACGGAAGTGCTTCGTCCAGGACATAGCCATATAGGAGTTCCTTGTAAGCAAACACAGGTCACAGGCGGCTTGTCTACAAGAACCACAGTGACTGAAGCCAAAAAAGAAACAGAGCTGATGCCGGTAATTGTCTCCCCATTGAATTCTAGAATTTAGATAAACACCGAACATTTCAGTGGTTCACAGATCTAAAGTCCGAAGTTGGGGTTTGCAATTGTTTTCAATCCATAGGATATCACTCTACAGAGTGATGAAGCTCATCTGGCTTGCTGCAAGGTTTCCTCGATTTCCATCAAGTAAGGAGCGTCAAATAAAGATTGAAGCCGTGCGTGATACACAAAACAATTGACCAAGTGATAGGAACATGCGGTCGCCACACCGACTTTCCAGTCGCGACAAGAACTAATGCTACTTGTATAACAGTCGTAACTGCACTAATAAGATATACGAATGAGCGCGTGGCAGTTACGAGTGTGTTGGGTGTTGAGACTTTACTTTGTGCGAGGTGGGCTGGGGGCCTGGGGCTAGGAGAAATGAGCCTATGCCTCCAACAACGGCATCATATGGAAGACTTACGAAACGGCGGGTGTCTCAAGCGAATTAGGGCTATTAATGTTACCGCCGAATAATAAATTGATCTTGATTGAATCTAGTATCTTTTTGGGATCATCCCAGCTAGAAAATGCTTTATACGTGCTGTCTATTCCCAAGCCAACTGTCGGTTTACCTTGGTGCCTGTAGCTTTGCTGAGGTACATATTTTGAAGGCACCCCCTGGCCGTAGTTGACCGTTTACAGTTTTATTGATCATGAAAAACTCACGAAAGTTGAACGTATGTGGAGTGCGATATGAGTCGACCTCGTCCACTGGAAAACTCGGCGCAGAATATGGCTGATCATAGTTACTGGTAAAATGTAGCATGTGGACGCTGGAATCGATGCCGCTCCAGGACACAATTAGACCCGAGATGTTGATAGACGTAGGTGTGAGCGTAAACTTCGCTTGGGAACCGATCACAAATATCCTGCTATGAAAAATTAGTAAACTAGGAATCCAATGATGTTTTCACTGACATGTGCGCACAATAGTACGTACGAACCCAAGCAGCTTCGCGAGAACATAATGGCGGCAGTCTAGTAGTGGTTTGTGCTGAAATCTAACTTCTAAAGGCGGATAAGGCGGTCCAAAGAAGAACCAAGATGGATGTGACCGTAGGAAGCCGCCTTTCATCGATCATTGTATGATGGACTTTCCATCCCAAGCGTTTCAAGCTAGTTGTTGGGCATCAGTACTATTCGAGGACCTATTAGCGCTGGCAGATCCTATCCAACGGATGAGGATAGCCATTGGATGATGACATCTCATCAATAACTAGGGAAAAAACGGAACACAAAACGATTTACAGCAAACGCCTGACAGGATATCTCGGTTCGGGCCCAATGACTGTCACTTGCTAGTTATTGTGCTTGTATTGGGAGTGTATGGAAGTGGGTATCAAGCTCTTGACGGAGTTTCTGCGTATGGAGTCTACGAGGAGCTTTTAAAGTTGGTACACGTGTACTCTATAGTTTGATTACCAGAGAAAGCTGTATAGTATCGGGAGGCGGTTGACTAGAACTAGGCGACGGCATCACGATTTCCATGTACTTCAGCATTTCCGTTTTCGACTTTGGTATCTCTCCCAGTCCACTTGGGAAGCATATACGTTAGTGTACCAGTGACTGTAGTGTGCTGGGGAGTTATTCAATGAGCTCAGGTCCTCCTGAGGCTGATTATCGAGCCCTGCGACGTTGTGTGTGTGACACTGTGGTTCCAAAGGTCGTCAAAAAGTTGAGGGCCACTCACTCCTTTTTCTAGTAATTGTGTGGGCGTACTCGTCTCATTTTGTGCGAGTAATACATCTATAAGACCTCTTCGACGCCGCCGGCGCCGGTAGAAGACAAACAAAAGCCACAATTACCAGGAGGGTGTTAAACCCCCTAGCACACGTTGGACTATAAAACCAAAATTTCACAGCCGCTTTTCATGGTAACCTATGGGCACAGAATTAGTCGCACCTGTGTCGGACGAGGCAGCTCTATCGAATACGGAGAAAGGTAAGCTATGGCTACCGTCCGCTCACCCCATACAAAAGAACTTACGGCGCGCTGTCTATAGAGATATGGTACAGCCTTTTCGGGTTGTAGCAGAAGGAGGTATGAAAGGGTTCTTTTAAGCTAGTTGCACGCGTAGTCGTGCTGGATTTCATATGTAATGACATGGTTTTTGGCGCCCATGTTGAGACTGAGGATATTATTGTAGCATTCTTGCTTGGTATATGCTGTTGATCATAGCTGTAACAATCGCTCACTTGCAGTTCGTTTAATAAGTAGTCATTTCGCTTACCTTTCTGTTACTACAATAGCATAGTCCAGCATTAAGTTGGAAGTCTGTAAAAGTATGCCGCTCGTCCTTAATGTCGAGGGCCAGTATGGTGGACTCCTGTAGGCCACAAGCATCTCTATGTAGAATAAGAGAGTTTGATAGATGTGTCAGAGAGTTTGCATCATATAGTTAGCACGTCTCCTGCAAGGATCATCCATTAATTTGCGACCCCGAGCTCAGGAACCCCTGATCGCAACATGACTTGAGGCAAGCAATAGGGGATATCCCAGCATGAACCAATCGGCGAGTACATAACATGATACTACCATAGACTGGATGCACAATGGTAGCCCAAGAGTGGGCCATCTTGGGGGCATCTTGATGTCAATCTAGCATGAGAAGAACAAGCTTCGGAATAGGAGGGCATCCAGACTGGCTAGGAAAAGAAAACAGATGATTGATGTAGAGTATCAGAGACTGACAAACAGAAACAAGCCCTTCCGTCATAAATTACAGATATCCAAGGCAACGATGCATCGTGATTAGTCAAGCGTTTATATGTCCCAAAGTGCTCAAGCACAGCTAGACACCAAAGAACAATAGATGAAGCAGCTATAATCGTCAACTGCTGATCTTCCCTCCAACAGAGCCCCCAACAGTGGATGCGAACAAGAAAGTGGTCAAGATTGGCTTAATAATTCTACAAGACATGACTCAGCAGCCACAAGAGTACAGTTTTTGAGAAGAACTTTACTGTAATGACAAATTCCGTGTCTCGACGCTATCAGAGTCCTGCAGAATGCGTATTCTCATGCTTAACCCACCTGGCAAGCCAAGACAACACCACTCATATGCCATCGAGATATCAGGAAGCATGGAGGCTAAAGGGTGATTAACTCAAGTGCCAGCAAAAACGCCTCGCGAATTCTGGCAATGCAAGAGGAGGTGGAAATCCAAGAACGACGAGGCTAGCCTGACGACCATTTATTATTATTATTTTTTTCTGGATTTGTAGTTATGACGTAACCAACTGCTTTTCCACGCTCCCTTAGTGCGCATTTCTGAATCCCTCTGTGCCTCATTTGAACTTTAAACCGCAAAATTGACTCATTCGTCTAACGTCAGTTCTTGACCCCCACAACCCATAAGCGGCGTGTTCTCTGCCCTAACGTCAATACATGTGTAGTGGTCGTTATACTGAAACCACATGCCTTTGATCTCTTCTATGCATTCATGCGTGCGAGATGGGAACGTAGGAAGTGATCGGATGGTCAAGGGATAAAAACATACCGATCATTACAAAGCTCTTGGAGCGACTAGAACCCGAACTAATGATTCGAGATGTTAGCCACCTTTTACTGCATCGTTGCGATCTAACTTCTCAGATTCGGTAAGGTCGATTCTTGCGCGTATCTAATGACAGGTCTTTTGGAATACGTTAGGTGCTAATCATCTACTATCGGCCCTTAGAGTTTCGCCTGATTACTTGCAACAGCTGCATAATAGTCGGGAGGCGGATGGTCAATACCTGATGGCCAACTTGCATGGACCTCAGGCCCACTGTGTCCTTCCCTGGCCCGTTGGAGAGGCTCTCCTGTAATATCTACCGTTTGACTCTCTACCGACTCGGAGTCCAGTTGATCACCTTGATTCTCGATCGGGACTGTGGGCCCTGTCAAGGTACAATGTCTGACGTTTGAATCATTATTAGAATTGTCAGAGCCGCTCCCAATGTTGCGCGAATCATCAGGAGGTCTACTAGTGGCACACTCTTCCAAGTAGGATATAAGTTCCACGGGAATTACTTGCAGGTTACGTACTCACCTCTCTCCCTCATCAGCTGTGATTGCAGGGGCCTATTATCGTGTGTAAATGGAACGAGCTTGGGATATCTTCGGCGCCGCCGCAGCCAAAAGAAAACAAGAAATACGCCCAATAGTAAGGTCAATCCTCCTAGCACACTTCCCTTTACGATAGCGTTCCACTTTGGTTCTTGTTTGCCCTTTTCTGTGATGGTGCTCGTTATGCTTGAACTGGACAAAGAGCTGCGAATGAAGAGAAATGACAATGGGTAAGCGTCGTGATCTTTCCCATTCTATGGTGTTTTGGAGCATACGGGGTTCTAACTACCCGTGTCGCGCTTATTGTCGTTGCCGTAGTGCGAGCCATGCCATGGTCACGGTCTGGACTTGAACTCGTCTTAGTGGGGCTCGACTCACTGGGTGTTGACCGTGAAGTAGCGTTCGTCGCAGTACCACTCGAACTTGGACGTTTTGAACTAGTACTAGGATTACTTGAGCAAGAGTGTATGGGTAGGGGTGGAGATAAATCGTGACTTACGATGAGCTCGAGGGTGGAGTCGCCGTGGTTGACGGAGTCACCACAGCACTGGACTCGGATGTCGAATGAGTAGGTGTCGGCACAATTGCTGTGAACTGGAAGGAAGCTTGGATTGAGCTGCAATGTTTATTCAGTGAGCTTATTCCTATGTCAACTACGGATTTACAAAGCTCCGCTTCCGTCTTGAATGGCAGACAAAATGCATGCAGAGGCGGTCACGTTAGGAAACGCTTGTATAACAGTGTACGGGGATTTTTGCTGCTCCGAGTCCTCTATAAAAACAAGATTCCCTCCACATTTGACGGAAAAATGCATGTCTCCTGTGGTATCAAACCAAGTGGCTAATAACTGTTGTCCCAGAGAAATGGGATTAGGTGTCACTATGAGGCGCGCAGGGCTGCGGCCGGCATGTGGACTGGTGATAAATGTCCTGGTCAAAGGCAGGATTAGCAGACTGAACCTGGCTACCGTCATAGAGCAGGGACGCACGAAAATATGCATATGCGCAACCATCCCCGGACGGGCATGATTCTGTTGAACCCCATGAAGATTTGCGGACCTGGGGGATTAAAAGGAAGCGAATGTGGTTGGGTAGGTGGTGGAGCGCATGTTTGGAAAGTGCAAAGATGCAACTGAAATGATGTGCTTCCTTGATTTAGATTCCCGTTGTCTTAGGAAGTCGGACATCTAGTGGTGTAAAAGTGAAGGCCGGAAAAATCACATCTACCTTCATACTATCTGATGACTCTCTGTGCTGTTTACGTAAGGATACTTTGATATACCAAACTTGAAGAACAATTGGCTTGAGATTTTCGCAATCTATTTTCTGACTTTAATTAACCCTGCCATTGACTTTCTAGTAAGATTCTGTTTTTCTTTTCCGGGCAGTATTCTCAGTTCGCGGCAGACTTGCCACAGCTCCTCACATCCTTCCTGTTATCCTCTGAGTTGCCTCCAGTAATAATTTCCGGAGGAAAATTATACAGGCTGCTCAAGTGTATGAGGTACAACACAAAGGCCTGGAGTTGGGTGAAGACTCTTCACGTACGTTACCTTCATATCAGTTGTTTGTCGGAAAAGTTTCTCCGGGTAATTGTCATTAATTTGCCTGGATCAAAGCTCGAAGAGTTGGTATTATTTAAGGAATAGATACTTCAATTTTTATTGTCCATAATGAAGAAAGTAATTCTGAAGCCAATGGAAGAAACACAAAACAAGTGACCAAGTGATAGCCACATGCCTATCGCCACAGCAACTTTCCAGAAGCAACCAGAGCTTGAGCTGGTTTTTCTACGCGTTCCTCACTTGTAAGATCTTATATCTAAACGTTCTGCATTATTCCAACCCAACTTAACAGATCAGCCAAGTCGACTCTTATTTGTGGCTAATGACAAGTCCTTCGAAAAATACGTCCAAGGCTAATTGTCTGCTATGGACTCCTAGACCTCCACTTGATTGCCTGTGATGGCTGCATAGTAGTCGGGAGGTGGATCATCAGCACCCGACGGCCAACTCGAGTGGACCTGAGGCCTGTTTTGTTCCACTCCAGTATTTTGGAAAGGTTCGCTTGTTATATCCACCGTTTGGCTACCTGCTTGGCATGGTTGATCACCCTGGCTCCCAATTCGGACTGCTAGTCCCTTCGGGACGCCAACCCCAATATCCGAGTCATTATTGGAGCTATCAAGACCGCTCACAGGGTTATGTGTATCAGCGGGAGGTCTGGTAGTTTGTTCTTCTAAACAGGATATTAGCCCCACCAACATGGGTTATGCGCCGTAAGCTCACTGTTCTCGTTCACCGGTTGTGATTGCAGGGGGGTATGTGTGTGTGTGAGTGGAACGAGCTTAGGGTGGGTTCGACGCCGTAGCAGCCAAAATAAAACCACAAGAAATATGCCCAATAATAAGGTCAAACCTCCTAACACACCTCCCACTAAGATACCAGTTCTGTCTGGTTTTCGCTCGCTTTGTTGCGTGATAGGCGTTTGAGTGCTCGTTACGCCCGAGCTGTAGAGAGTACCGCTACTAAAAGAAGGAATACAAATTAACGTTGTCACATTTTCATCCAATGCTCTCGGGACACATACAAGATATCATCTATTCGGGTCGTATTTGTTATCGACGAAATAGTGACCACCGTAATATTATTTGGACTTGAGAGGGCAAACGAGCATTACTTGAGCAAGGGAGTAAAAGTACGAGGTGTCAGAGAACGTGACTTACGATGAGTTTGGGAGGGCGGTCGTGACTGGCGAACTTGGGATGAACGAACTAGCATTACTTGAACAACATTGTATGGGTAGTAGTTGAGATTGTGACTTACGTTGGACGTGAGGCGCTGATCGAGGTTAGGGTGAACGAACTAGCATTACTTGAACAACACAGTATGGATAGGAGCTGCCATAGATCATGACTCACGGTGAGTTCTCAAGGCGGGTCGAGCTGAGCGTCTCACTTGAGATGGTTAAACTAGCACTATTTGAGCGACATAGTATGAGAAGAAGTTGCCATATATCGTGACTTACGGTGAGCTCGTGGTGTCGGGCCGGGGACTCGGCCTTTTGGACGTGGAAAAACTAACATTACTTGAGCGACAGAGTTGAAAAACGTCATGACTTACTGTGAGCTCGAGGGGTCGAGCATGCTCGTTGTTACCAACAGACTCCTGTTAGCATTACATGAGCGATACAATATGGGTAGGAGTTGCGACGACAGATCATGACTTACTCTGAGCTTAGAACTGGTGGCCATGTGGTGGGTCTCTGCTCGCTAGCATCACATGAGCTAAAGAACATCAGTAGGAGTTGCTATGAATCGTCGCTTACTGTGAGTCTGTTGGAATATCAGAACTAGCATTACCCGAGTTAGAATAAATGGGTAGGAGCATCTACAAATCATGGCTCACTGGATAGCACGGGGGCGGATAGTGAATGTTGATGTAATTAAATTTACGGCTGAGGCATGGGTCACGGGTGCCGGGAGAATGACACTGACAAGATAAGGGGCAGCCAATGGATCACTGCAATGGTTTTTTTACTGAGCTCATTTCTGTGCCAGACGCTGACTTACTGAGATGCGTTTTTAGCATATAAGAAGCATTCCGAGGTGGTCCCGCTAGGGAACGGGGGAAAAGTGTACGGCGAGCCTTTGTTGTCCGGGTTTTTGACAAAGATTTGTTGTTCACCACAGGTGATGATAAATCGAATACTGCCTTTTTGAGCACCAATCCAAGTGAATACTAACTGTTGTCCCGGGGAAATGGGATTGGGTGACGCGCTGAAATTTTGAATCTCCCAGTCGGGGTCAGCATACGTATTAACAAAGGCCTCTAGCGAGGGCAAAATTCGTGAGCTGATACCAACAGACACGCACAAGAGTATGCAAATGCACAGATATGCTCGGGTGGGCATTTTGATGTTGAATCCCATGGAGGATAGCAAACCTAGGGATAAAAGGGCAGCGAGACTGGCTGAGCAGGCGGTGGGGCACGTGGTTGAAAACTGCAGAGATGCAACTGAAACGATGTACTCCCTTGATTTAGATTCCCGTTGTCCGGTGGTTCGAACATCTGGAGATGCAAGAACATGGTAGATCACATCTATCTTTGTATCTGATGACTCTGCACGCTGCTTACGCAAAGAATCAAACTGCAAGAACAATCCGTTCGGGCTTTTCGCAATCTGGCTTCCAACTTTGATCGACCCTGGTATTAGCACTCTGGTGAGTTTCCACTTTTTGTTTGGGGCATCGTTCTCAATCTGCGACATACTTGTCACAGCCCATCATACCCTTCTCATTCTTCTGTGAAGAACTCTGGGATGCCTCCAGTAACAATGCCTGGAGAGAAATCGAACGGGGTGCACAAGTGTATGAGGTACAACCCAAAGACCTGTAGTTGGGCGACGACTCTTCACGTATGTTACCCTTATATCAGTTGTTTGTCCGAAGAGTTGTCATTAGAACCCCTCAGTAACGATTTGCCTGGACTGGACCGAGTCGAAGAGTTGGTATTGTTTAAGATTTCAACACTTCGATGTTCATTGTCCACAATAAAAAAAGTAAATCTGAAAGGCCCGCCACTCATCAAAACCTACAGCATAGAGTGGCCACTTTTGTGGATTGTTTGATAATCAGGAGGAGGATCAACTCCGCGTGGCAGACCCGCACGAGCCTTAAGTTCATACCGTTCCATCCTCGATTGCGGGAAGGAACTACTGCCATACGCTCTTTGCCTTGATACATTTTGATATCCTGGCCGTACTTTGCTTTCCGAACGGGTAGGAGCGATGGTGACGTCATGAACCTGGCTATGAAATCCTTCAGCGCTATACATGGTACCAGCAAAGTGCCCTTGGTAAGGTATGAGTGTTACCATTCTACGTACGTATACATGAGATGCTTACTTCTCTCCTTCATCGGTCGTGAGTGCACAGTGGGCTCAACATGCGGGAGGGGATCGAGTGTCGGATAGATTGGATGCCGTCGTCGCCACAAAAAGATGACAAGAGTGACACTTGTCAGAAAGACAAGGCCCCCTATCAAACACCCAATCATGACAGCGGTGTTCTTGCCAGTGGAGTTGGACCCCTCTTGCTGAACGGTCGCTAGCTGACTGTTCGTTGCGCTTGCACTAAATGGATCTGAACTAACGGAGTAAAATAATTCAGAAGGATATGGGTATTTGATGTGGACAAACTCACGACTGGTAATTAGTAGCATGGCTTATGAACGTGGTGCCAGGAGTGCTCGACCGGGTCATTTGCGTCTCAGCTTGCTTAGTAGGGGGCACAGACGAACTTGAGGTTGCGAGATGGAGTATGATAAGATAATAATCAGCCATCACGCATATAGTCATACACAATACACAAGCTCACGAGATATTTTTTGTGATGGCTCCCGGCTCCACCAACCCCTTCGTTCCTTGCGCTGCTGATTCTCCTGCACCTCCTACTGCCCCTAACCCTAGGCTGCCGGACCCTCCTGTCCCATCTCCTATTCCCGCGCCTCCCGCGCCTCCAATACCCCCCGCCACTCCCGCTCCGCCGTTACCTCCAATCCCTGCCCCTACTCCTGCTCCACCATTACCTCCAATCCCTCCCGCTACTCCCGTTCCGCCGTTACCTCCAATCCCTCCCCCTACTCCTGCTCCACCATTACCTCCAACCCCTCCCGCTACTCCTGCTCCACCATTACCTCCAACCCCTCCCGCTACTCCTGCTCCACCATTGCCTCCAACCCCTCCCGCTACTCCCGCTCCGCCATTACCTCCAATCCCTCCCGCCACTCCCACCCCACCATTACCTCCGACCCCTCCCGCCACTCCCACCCCGCCGTTACCTCCTACCCCTGCTGCCACTCCCGCTCCCCCATCGCCTCCAATCCCTCCGGTGACTCCCCCTCCCCCATCACCTCCATTCCCTCCCGTTACTCTCGCTCCCCCATCAACTCCATTCCTTCCTGCCAGTTCCACTCTCCCTGCTCCCCCTACCCCTCCTTCAACGCCTTCCCAGCCTGAACCTCCTATTTCTTCTATCCCTCCTACCTTCTCTGCATCTACTTGCACTACTGTTACTTCTGATCTTGTCTTCACGCCTGCAACCGTTACTGTAAAAGTTGAGGATAATTGATCCGGCGTATAAAGGTTCTCGTCTTGATTACTGGACCTATAGAAATGCTCGTGGAGTTTCTGTCCCATCGCATGATTGGTTGACGTTACCTTGTGTCATCCAATACCCGAGAGACATGTCGCATTTGGTAATCAAGTCGAGGATGTAAGCCCTGCAATGGTATTAAGGTGCAGGGCTCTTGATGTGCGAGAGGATTTCTAACCGATTGTGGTAACAAGTGAGTAACGCAGTCGGTGACGTCCTGAAAATCACTCGAACAGGATAAGGCAATGTCTGGTAGAGATGCTGTGCTGCAACCGTGGAGATGAAGCACCCAAGAAAACGCGAGAAGCCTGTCGGGAAGAAAGACCAATCACCAAAACGGAACTTCATTGTCCCCTATGAAAGCATGCTTACAATGAGAACCAGAGGCTGGGCAGCCTTTGCGCAGGCATACGAGTGTCAGTCTGGTAAAGAAGCGTTTTAAATACAAATGGCCACGAGGCTTGCTGGGAAAGAACAGTGGTAGACGGTATATTAAGTGTGTGGAGACAAATCAGCAACTTGCAATGCCATTGCAAATCTTCCCATGGAAGCAGACATGTACGTTCTAATAGGGTGCGAGCTGAGCAATCGGCTGCGGCGTCCAATTTCCAATGCCAGAGCACCACAGATTGTGGCTTACGAAGTCAGCAACAATTATCTTGGAAGTCGCCCAGTAGCGTTAGTCACCTGCAGAAGGGTGATAAAAAGCCAATGCATCAGCTGTTGGTCAAAAACAAGATGGACAGTAGCGTGTAATCATGATCGAGTAAAGCATGTAATAGATGATGCAGCTGTTCCGAGCAAAAGACTTGGAAGCCAGAATTCTGTTCCTCCGATGCTTTCTGATTTCTCGAAGTAGTCCATCACAGATTCCAACGCTTCATTGTTCTAGCAGACAAACGCTGGAGGTGTGCAATAAGCGTATCATCCTGATGGAAGAAAATTGGCCCAGATAGCTAGAGCATAAATTTCGAAACCGAGGATAGCTGCTGCGTAACTGGAAGACGTAAAAACAACTCGGACAGCTGGTTAATCCTAAGTCTTGTTTGATCAAAGTGTACCAGATCGGATATCGTTCCATCTACTTGCTGCGCCATCAATCATCTTTTTCTAGGAAAGCACGTGGGCTCACTTTGATTGATGTCGACTTCTAAACCGCTTGTTAGTTTTCTACGTCAACTGTCGGTTGCGTGCAAGTTCGATCTTGGGCGGGTGGAGTAGATTCAAATTAAGTCCGGCGGAAACGTCGCCAACAGAGCGATAAACACTGTTGTGATTATCACTAGCAGAAGACTTCCCATGATGCACGCCATGATACTGTCACTCGGCACCAGCGTCTTTTTGTCCTCTATACTTGAATTGTCCTTAAATATTCTGCATATGTTGGACTGGCGAACTTGGCCTTGCTGGAATATAGATCGCTGGATCTTCTGATAGCTCATTGCGGCAGGCGTGAAGGGAAAGGAAGCTGGTACGTTATCATCAAACGCTTACTTCATGAAGGCCTTCGTGTTTGATCACTGTTCCTATGTTAAGTAGGAAGGGTTCAGCGGAACAGAATAAGTGATAGAGAAGCTGCTATAAAAACAAGGAAGGTGATACGGAGCGCCTATTCGTATCAATGAATGTTTGTGGTTTTGAGACCGTTCTGGGAATGGGAAAGGACCCACCTAACTTAGGGTGAATATTTCGGCAATAGCCTGAGAGGAGGCGTCCCGTACCCATTATAGCGCAGATTGCCAGCAACCAATATCGTAGATCACAGTTAGACCTAGACCAGTGACCAGATTCTGACGTAGTGGCAGTGTGCGCATATACGCGCTGGTAAGCTGTTTGGCCAAACTTACAGTGAGCGAAGCAGTGAAGAACAAACGTAGATCTACCTACAGTTGTTTGGAGCCCATGACAAGACGAGTTGGTAGCTTCTATCAAAACTTTGACTCAATGATGTCAAAGACCCTGGTAGACGTCAATACGAAGCTCATAGATCTAGGGTCCTCGTCTCGTGCAAGTGTTTCAAGCCATATGAATTTGCAAAAGCGATAAAGCCAGCTCACCTGTCCCTCTGCAACCTTTCCATAATGTCAAAAAATGCGAGGTGTCGAATAGAGATTAAAAGCGATGGGATGAAACACGGAGCGGTTGATCAAAAACCCGAAGCGAGTTGAACTAGAATCGAAAAATTTTAGATGCTCGCCGCCTTTCAAGTTTAGTATCCATCCTGGCCACATTGCCCCAATATAAATTATTAGGCCAGCCAAGTCGACTCTCGTGAGTAACTAATGACCGTTCCCCAGGGTAGGTAAATAAATGTAGGACGGTAACCATCCATCGGGATCAAAGAGGAGCACTTAGTCGCCCGCGACGACTGCACCATAGTCGAGAGGCGGATAATCGGCACCAGACGGCCAGATGGATCTCCACCGTCTGCCTATCAGTTGGACTAAGTCGATTAGGTGACTCTCTAGCAGAATATTTAGCCCTGTTGAGGCGCCAGTCCTGGCACCGTTGTCGAATCATTGAGGTCGCTTTGAGGATTCCGTTTATTAGTAAGAGGCTGGGAAGCACATCCTTAAAACGGGTCGTTAGTGGTATAAGTATGACTTGTGGGTTGCGTACCCACTTCTCCCGTTCATTGGTTGTGATTGCAAGAAGTTATATGATCAAACTATATAACACATCTCCTACCATGATATCAATCCTTTATGACTCTCGTCCGCATTGCTGAGTTGGGTGCTCGCTACGCCGGAGCTAGAGAATAGTGTGTGTCTGAGTGCCTATTACGCCAAAGTTGGGAATGGAATTGCTAGGAAAGATAGAATATGTGTAAGCGTAACAATTCTTCCATTTGACGATGTTTGGGGGGATCATGCTTGTTGGTGTGCTGTGCAGTGCAGACAGACCTGGAGTGGTTCCGTCCGTCGTATGTCCACTATGCTCTCCATTGTAACTGTAACGAGTGTTCATTCGATACTCTGATCAATGCGTCAGTCGGCTTACCTCTCCCTAGCCATTATATTGTACATTCCGGCTATGAGCTGGAAGTCTGATAACGTATGTGGCGAAGCCTTGATGTCTATCGGTGAAATTGCCAATTCCTTGGGGCCATAACCATCGCTGCTTAGACTCAGGGAATAGATACACTTTTCAGGGTTTCCATTACCAGATTGGAGCTTCTCCTGAAAGGGCCTTTCCTTTATCCGTGAGCCTGAACTCAAAAACCCCTGAACAAACGTGAATCAAGGCGAGCGATGAGGAGGGCGGCACAAGTTGCTACCAGGCCCCACGTACAGTCAGCCATCTTCTGGTGAGCATCTGAGTACCAGTCTGGCATAGGGAATGATGTGTCCAATCGACAAAGGGGCGACGCCTCCAGGTAAGAACAAAAATAGATGTAGCGAATGATGTGTGGTGATGTATCATGTGATCTAGCCGGCCTTCTCAGGCGATCGACAGTTCTATACCTCATGGACTGACTGCTGATCGCGCTGATCCGCCACGCAGACGGAGCACTACATCTTCAAGTTTAATTGAGTTGTGCTAGAACTGCGCAAGGCACCTACTCAACCGTTTAACAGCGTCCCATCCTGATAGCGGATCAGCCCACGTTGCCAACATCAACAACATAGTTGAGAAAAATGCAAGTTCGTCAGCGTACCTTCGAATCTGTTGGCAGAGAGATACCTTAATCTGCAGATGGCGCCTTTGTCAGACATTAAGTTGAGCTGGCTACATTGCTGAATTGTAGCCAACAATGCCAAATTACGATAATCATTCACAAGTGCTACACCAATTGTAGATTGGGCTAGTGACGACGGTACCAATCAACAATGCAATTGTTAGTCTGGACCATAGGCTAGGTGACTGCTAAGGCAAATTTTCAACCTATTCCCCGGTCATTTATGCTATCGTCGACTTGCTTTAGGTCAAACAATACTTCTAGAACTCCTGTTTAAGGTTCAAGTTACCTCTCTTACCGAATTTTAGATGGATTGTCGCCCCGCCTCGTATCGGCCCTTAGGCTCTCTTGACCCTGCGAAAATAAGTGACGACTCGTTGGGTGGGGCCTCCTTTCCCGCCTTGCTCAAAGATTAGTTGATTTCATTGCTGAAACTACACAAAAAACTAACACATAGCTTTCTGCGCAAAATTCTATATGAATGTTGAGTCTCAAGGCTAGCAAGCTGGATATTCAATACACATTGGCAATGCATACAATACGGGCTCTCTACGTCACAGATGCGTGGAATCTTATTGTATGACGATGAGGTACAAATGCATCTACTCGTTGGGGCGGCCTGATTGAGAACGATCAACAAAGTCCGGCACTGATTGCCCGAGATCACATTTGAGATTCGTGTATCTAGCATTTCGGCTCCTGCCTCACGATTTCTCCTCAATAATCATGGAAAATAAAATGATGTGCCGTTTGGGAGGAAGAGTCACTTGAGCCTGGCTCGGCTCACGAGATTTATAGGAGACTAAAGCCCGTTTTGTTTTTCCTTCAAGTCTGCCTGGGACTTCAACAATCTCGTTCCTAACTAGGACTGGCACTCTCCGGTGGGATGTTACTTTCTGCACAGACAATGGCCTGTCGTTACTAGCGTCTAAATATCGCAGATATATCATAGCACCTCGCGTCCATCCCTTTATCACTGGGGTGATTTGACTTGCCACTAGTGATGGTGTCTGAAAGGAAGGTACTCACGGGAAAGAGATACAACCGGAGTACCTATGATTATGTGACTATCCTTCATGTTTTACATTTCTACAAATTGATAAATTGACGAAGGCGCCAGATGCAGTTCTGACATGAAAAGTGCACTTGCGTTTGTTATTGGGATTCGTTCAAAAACTCAAAAAAAGGGCCGTGAAGCTAGAAGACCGGAATTTATAGTTGTAATACCACTGTCCACAATAAGAAAAATTGATCGTAAAATGTTCGCCGCCCAATCACACTTATAGCACAACGTGGCTACTTGTATGATAATCAGGAGGGGGGTGATCGACACTGGGTGGCAGGCCTGCATGTGCCTGCAACCCATACCGTTCCATCCTCGGCTGCTGGAATGGATCGATGGCATGCGGTCTTTGCCTTGATACAAATTGGCCACTTGGTAGGATATCGCTTCCCGACTGGGTCGGGGAGGCGCCGCTGAGGTTCTGAACCTGGCTATACGATCCTTCAGCGCTGGAGACAGTACCGATGACGTCAGTAAAACGCGCTTGAATAAGGCATTGATATCACCCTTCTATGTGTGAGTCCGTGAGACGCTTGCTTCTGCTCTTCATCTGTCGCACATGCATAGTGGGCTGAGCATGTGGGAGGGGGACAACTGTAGGATATGCAGGGTGCCGTCGTCGCCAAACAAAAGTAACAAGGGCGACACCTGCCAGGATGACAAGCCCCCCTACCACACATCCTATTACAACCGCGGTGCTCTTGGTCTTGTGCTTCTCTTGTTGCGCATTAGCTACTTGACTGTTCATCGCACTAGCATCAGATGAAGTTGGTCTAACGGATTGAGAAGATTCAACTGATATGTGTGTCCTAAAGGGACGGGGGAATTCACGACTGAATTCAGTAATCTGGCTTGTAAGCAGGTAGTAAGGATACTCAACTGTGTTACACGCTGCGTCTCAGCTTGCTCAGTAGGCCGCTCAGACAAACTTCAGGTTGCGAGATGCAAATCAATGACGATCAGTCGTTATAGACATGCTTCGGGCATGGGACTCACGAGGTAGTCCTTGTGACAGGTCCTGACACCCACGTTCCTTCCACGACTGATACTCCAGTGCCCCATATATCTGCCCCTACTCCTGCACCACCAGCTCCCCCTTTCCCACCTCCTACTCCTGCACCTCCCGCTCCTCCTATACCACCCGCCACTCCTGCTCCCCCTGCTCCCCCTGTCCCTCCCGCCACTCCTGCTCCCCCTGCTCCCCCTACTCCTCCATCAATACCTTCCCCACCTGCGCCCCCTATTCCTTCGCCCCCTCCTCCCTCTGCACCCATTATCTTCACTGCAGCTTCCGATCTTGTCACTAAGTTTGCTATCATCGCTGGTAAAGGTGGTGACGATTCATGCGAAGTCAAAGCAAGTTCTTCAGTTTGATGACTGGACCTGTCACACTGTTCATACAGTTTATGTCATGCCTCGTGGTCGACATTACCTCGAGCCACCTGGTTCACGAAAGGTGCATCTCATGAGATGATGAAGTCTGGAACATGCTCGTGTTGAAGAGGACACTTGCCTCTACTTTCATCCATTCTCCTATCATTCTCTTTCCCCGACCTTTCCCGTTCCAGCG